>JAVHZZ010000355.1:0-70995 GCA_036250195.1 Mixophyes australis | reverse complement strand
ATTCCCTGTACGTCATGGATAACAGGTTTTCCTATACTGTACCACCACCATCCCCTGTAAGAATGTTTATTACAATACATACAATTCTACCAGCCAACGTTCTAAATAAGACGACTTCAATTTAATATTTTGTCTGTCTTGCAGTATCTATTTAACGGCTTGTAGAATGAATCCGCTCTCGCCCATTGGGTAACCCAGACGTACTTTAGTTACTCTAGGAATCAGTATAGACCCAGGCAATGTTTCGTCCTGCACCGGAGGGAGAACTGTTGTTAAAATGAATTTTAGGGACGTTACAGTAACACTTAAAAAAACGGGATAACTTTTAATACAGGTTTTAGATCTCAACATGTATAAAGCACCCGCCCCTCCCAGGTCATATAATGTCGGAAAGCTGGGTAGATGGGAGGATACAGCGCATTTGGTGGCTCTGAAAAGAGCCTTTGTGCTGTGTACGTAGGAGGAACGAGTATCTATGCTCTCTCCCCTCGGATCCTGCGGGCCAGCTGGATGTCTTTGGGCATGATGGTCACTCTCTTGGCGTGGATGGCGCACAGGTTGGTGTCCTCGAAGAGCCCCACCAGATAAGCCTCGCTGGCCTCTTGCAGAGCCATGACTGCTGAGCTCTGGAAGCGCAGGTCGGTCTTGAAGTCCTGGGCGATCTCACGTACTAAGCGCTGGAAGGGCAACTTGCGGATCAGCAGCTCGGTGGACTTCTGGTAGCGGCGGATCTCTCGCAGAGCAACAGTGCCGGGACGGTAGCGGTGAGGCTTCTTCACGCCGCCAGTAGCTGGGGCGCTTTTCCTGGCAGCTTTGGTCGCCAGCTGCTTGCGGGGAGCTTTCCCGCCGGTGGACTTGCGAGCGGTTTGCTTAGTTCTAGCCATTATTCAAAATTATAATGAATATTAAAGACGGCAGCTTAACAATCCTATTTATACATAGCGCTGCACGATGATTGGATGAGTTAAGCATGCCCCCCTCCTTTGATTGGCTTAAATAAACTGTGGACTATTTCAAATTAACCCGCCAGTAGTAACGTACTTCCCAGATCAACGGTATACTAAGTCTTATTAGCAACTCGGGAATGAAAGGAGTTGAGCGGGAAAGCATTACTTTGTTTCCACGCAGCGTTCAAACAGATGTTCTATTTACTGTGTGGGAAAAACAGCCACCATTAACCCCATGCTCACCACCAGTTATTGGGATCCGCCGATCATTTGTTGCCACCGAACAGCCAGAAATTGCAGTCAACACTTTCTTCACATTCTAGTTTTTTCTTATTTTTATTGGTATTCTCTTAAAACGAAGCCGATATCAATCCATCACACAAGTACCCAGCAACATCAATAAAGGTCCAGTACCCGTTGGAGTCCCCCTGTTCTCTGAAATATGCCAGTCACACTTCTCCAAAATGCTCCACGTGTATAGTATAACCATGTATGTCACCGTGCCATTAGAATATGGTCTCTCAGGGTTATATCATAGGACAAAAGGTTTCCCTTTCTGAGGCAGGTGATAGCTTGGCAAATAAGGTTGCTTTTGGGCCAGTCAGTAAGCTGGCAACAAACATGGGCTATACGTTACCCTGGTATCCTCACAGATGCCAAGCAATATAGAGCAGACAGATTACCTTTTATCCAGAGACACATAAAATAACACAACTTAAGTTTTCACATGTAACATAATTTGTGGGCAGTGTTAGAGCACAGTTACAATTTTTTTGTTCCTTTTTAAGCTAAACTGTGGTCATCATAAACACGCACAACTCTTTGTTCCCTCATGCTCCCCTCCCCTTCTCATATACCCCTCTTCCACTCCATGCAGTCCTTCCATTCCCTCTCTATTATCTACCCTCTGTCTCTCACCATGGGGTATATTTAAGAAAGCATGATAGTGCTCTTACTGGCAAATTAAGCTTCCTGGGTGTCCTCCGCAAATTTATGAAAGGTGCATTGCAGCAGATATCGTGGATATCTGCTGCTTTGCACTCCTCTTCGTTTTTAGGAGTAGTTGACATTCAACAGTATGGTGACTGCTCCCAGCTCAAATCTAACAAGTTCCGAAAAAATCCAATGCTGTCATCTCTGCTCCGAAGAGCAGAGCTGGACAGCGCATGTGTGGAGGGATCACAGGATCCCTCCCTGTCACTTACAGCTCTATCTCTGCAACGATAGTTGCAGAGACAGAGCAGGGATCTCTGTGCGCATTTGCAGTTCTTCGAAATGCACATGCGCAATTGAAGGATGAAGAGAACGAGGAGTAGATCCGGAGACAGCGCTTCCGAAGAGGGGGAATAAGCATGATTTTTTTTTAATCACAGAAACAGCAGTTTTTCGAAACAGCTGTTCCTGTGATCTGTTGTTCATAAATTTGAGAAATAGTTGAATCCTTATCCATGCGATAAGGATTGATAACTATTTCTCACTTTTGCCGATGATTGATAAATGTGCCCCATGTCTCCTTGCTCAGGTCCTATACCCATCCTCACCCCCAGCTCCCCCCGTCCTACCCTAATCACAACCCACCTCCCCGCTCAAGTAACCCTGCCAATCTCATCCATATCTCCCCACTTCCCTCCCTCGCTTTCTCCTGTGCACTCTGGAACTGCAGTGTCATGTGCAATAAACTGCCCTCTGTCCGCAACCTCTTCATCTCCATCTCTCTTAGGGGTTTATTTATTACCCTTCGCTTTTTCAGTATAAACTTTTCAATCCTCATCGCATAGATGCAGATTCAAAAGTTTCTCATATTTATTAAAAAATCAACACAGGAACAGCTGTTCCTAAAAACGACAGTTCCTGTGAAGAGTATCACTTACCTTTCACTTGAGTCTTCTCTTCTCCTCCCTGTGCGATGCTGCTGTGAGGTGCCCACAGGGGGAGGGTTGGGGGATGTCCGAGCGCCCAAACGCCGCAGGGGGGAAAGGCCCCTGACTTTGTGTGCAGGGCACTCATTTTGCTGTAAGGGGCAAAGGGAGAATACGGGAGGGACAGCTTCACAAGGTGAGTACACCAAGGGAACAGCTCTTGCCGCGGCTATACTCACGTACGCAACTCTCCGATGGTGCCCCCTTTGGTTCCTTCCACTTACCTTGTCTTCCGATCAGCACCTGTAAGACAAGAGAGACAGCACAACGACAGCCCTTCCCAACACCTCTGTTACTTACCCGATCCAGAGGGACCGCTATGGAACTCACCACACCGGACGATACCTTAGACCGACCACTCTCACGACCTGAGACGCTGTGCCCCACAGGCCTGCGCCCGCGGCCGTTAAGCCCGTCTTGTGCTGAACTTGGGTGCCCTTCCGGACGGATGGATGGGGTTCTATAAACCGCTAAAGAACTCTTCTTAGTACCTACTTAGGAACCGAGTGTTCCATACTCTACGTCAGGTCCTAGCGTCCTGCTAAAAGAGTAATTGGTACTCACTTGTTCCGCGCAGGAAACTCAGCTTGACCCGCCTTCTTCGGGTCTTCCAGGCTCTCCAACCGCTGGCGCCTCTTCTCCTGTTTGGCGCTGTCAAAGGCTGCTTTGCGAGGGCGCTCTTAGCCCTTACAAGGGCTCCCCACCGACGATCTCTGCTCCGGCGTCTTGCTTGAAGTCTTCGGGCATCAGGGTAGCTCACAGCCCTTACAAGGGCTCCCTAACGCTTCCGCCGCTGCTGGACGTCTGGACGCGACGTCCTCCTTCTTCCCCTCCGCCGCCGGATAGCCCTCGCATCGGCGCCCGGCGACAGAAAAAGCCGCGGGCACACTGACGTCATCAGCCGTTGCCGCGAGCCCTGACTGGCTAGCGGTGGCAACAGTAGTTTGAATGGCCGGAGGCGAGCCAGGATTGGTTCGCCGACCCGGCCGCTGATTGGCCAGCAGCGGGAAGTAAGCCGGGATTGGCTCATATGCCCGCTGCCACCGGGACCTTTCCAGGGAGGAATGAATACTCACCGCTGGACTGGTGAGTAGCTTTGTCCTGCGCCTCCCTCTCGGGCCGCCTTGTTGCCGGGGCACTTCTCCACACTGCTCACCCCTCTTTCAATCCCTTTGCGCATGCTTCGACCGGTGACCTCGGGCATGCGCACAGAAATCCCTGAATGAAGAACCTGCGGAAAGTGACATGGAGGGATCATGTGATCCCTTCACACATGCGCTGTGCAGCTCTGCTCTTCTGAGCAGAGCTGTTTTCAGTGAAAGTTTTCAATCATGTTAATGTACGCCAGCTTCAGATGGCGTATATTAACATGGTTGAAAGCTAAGTTTCGGTCACTGTTGCATAGAGTTAATGAGCACTTCCCATGCACTGTTATGGGGAGTGCTCAGTAAAACGATGAGAGATGCAAAGCAGCAGATATCTGAGATATCTGCAGCGATGCTAGAATAATACATAGTAATTTAGCCGTTAATACCCGAAAACTGTTGTTTTCGAGGATTTACCGCTAAATTAAAAGACGGATAGCTTTGATAAATAGGCCCCTCTACCTTCTAGCCATCACTGAAACTTGGCTCTCTTTTTCCGACACAGCTTCCCCCACTGCTCTCTCCCATGGGGGCATATACTTTAACCCATTCCACCAGACCGGATGACTCTCCAGGAGATGGAGTATTGACAGTACCGTAACTAGCCATTTTAGTGCCCTGGGCGAGACAGGGAACCGGCGCCCCCCATCTAAGTGGGAGTGCCAATCGTCGGGTGGGCGTGATCAACCTACTGTGGGGGCGTGGCTAGCACTTTACAAGTTCTAGACCACACTGAAGCCCCCTCCCTCCCCATTCTTCTCGGTCTGGCTTTGTAAGGATCTTTATGTAATAAGCCTCCATAGAATCAAAGTACTTTAAATGCAGCTATCACATGCTAGCTGTATAAAAAAATTATTGGTTATTGAAATAAAACTCACTGAAACAAATTAAAACATAAATGTAACGGTACCATCTGTAACACAGCTGCCCAATCATCACACTGTGCCCTCCATCACAGTTTCTCCTTTATCACACCGTGCCATGGAGCCATCTTTATCACAGTGGCCCCCTTATCACCATCACACGAAATGAGTTATATATATATATATATATATATATATATATATATATATATATATATACATACATATACACACATACAATATAAAGAGCCTCCTAGTGTCCGCCATACCTTACAGAGAGCATTCCTGTGACCTCCATACAATACAGAGAGCATTCATTTGATCACTATACAATACAGAGAGCATTCCTATGACCACCATACTATACAGAGAGCGTTCCTATGACCGCCATACTATACAGAGAGCATTCCTATGACCACCATACTATACAGAGAGCATTCCTATGACTGCCATACTATACAGAGAGCATTCCTATGACCACCATACAATACAGAGAGCATTCTTATGACTGCAATACAGATAAATACCTCACCTGAAATTAAATCAAATAATTGGCTGGAATATTCATATGACTGGATGGTCGCCACTAACATTACTAAGTGACGCTAGTAAATCAGACAATTCGCTTATACAGTCACATGACCGGACGGTTGCCATCAACGTCGTTAGGCGACGTCAGCAAATCAGATTATTGGCTGATGCAGTCACATGACCGGACGGTTGCTATCAATGTCGCTGAGTGACGTCAGCAATTATGGGAGGGTTTTCCCATTTATAAAGCCAATTAACACACATCCCGGCTTGCCTCGAAAAAGCCTCTTAGCGAAACGCGCGTCGGCGGACGCTGTGTCTGCTACTCATGATAGATTTAGATTGTGAAAGCATTTAAGATTATCTAGAGAGACAACCAACTACTAAGTAGCTATGAAATGATGCTCATTAGATATAGCACTTTTTCATTGAAGTAATGTGTGAATGAGAATTCCAAAAAAGTAGCTCTGTATGAATGATATCTATACTAAGGAACAAGTAAATATATACTAGATAGAAAATCAGTCCCTAAAACGTGGGGAAGTGACCAATGATCCCTAAAATGGAGAGTGGATGAAGTTTTTAGTATTATATACATGTACCAATAACAATAATTGAGCTATACAAATACTCTAGAAATAGACATTTGGGGGAAAAAACTTTTACTCAATAGTAATGGTATGATGTGGATTGAATTAACAATTCCCACTGAAACTTTATAAATAAGCAACTTCTGTTGCTGCAGTAATTGAGCAACATTAGCTCTGAATAAATATCACTTGTTCTGAAATACAAATATACTTCTTACCAAACAGACTTTAAAAAAGTGGACCTGTAAAGTATAACTAGAAATGGATAACTGAGTTCTATATTTCACTATATTTCAAGGGTCCCGTATAATACGTTCATACCATATATAGTGACTATTGGTACAATATAATATATCACTTATAGGACGTCATGCCGCCAATGACCAAAGGTGGCAGACATCCCAGTTAATCCAATTTGTTCTCTTTAGTACATTTAGAAGTATCGGCTATACTTCAGAGTAGCAGCGCAGCAAGGTATTTTTTCCTGTTTCTACCTTCTTAACAGTCCATATTAACCTGGTAAATACAATTCACAATCTATTTTAATATTTTGCTACAGGCCTACGAGAAAATACTCTCCATATAATAAATAAATAATATACTTTTGAATGCAAATTAATAAAGTTATATATTTAAAAAAATTCTGCCCATTAGAGTGCCTCTATTCTAAGACACACTTTTCTTTTTCTCCTTTTTTGTCAATTGTTACCTCGCCAGCTGACTGATACTGATGGCCGCGACTTGCATGTCCCTTGCAGCGAAGTCCATACCTTCTTGCGGTGGTACCTGGTGAAAACCATGGGCGTGTTAGACTCTGCGCCTCAGTACTCAGTAGCGCCAACTGCTGGCAGGTATCATCAATTCCACCTAGTGATTCTGACAAACGTAGTCTCTCCCTGACCCCTAGTTGGTTCGTGGTTAGGTCCCTGGTGGATCCGCTGGTAACAGTGTAAGAGTGCCCCACCATAGCCTCACAGTTGGAGTTGGTGGGAGGCTGGGTAGTGTCATAACAGGTGACGTTAGGACACACGGAGTCAGGAGCTAAGGAGAGGAGTGATCAGGTGAGTAAAACACTAAGTCCCCTTTTTCAGAACGGGCTCCCACCTTTTGATGGGTGGAGTACTTGGGCGGGATTGTTCCTAGGCCCTCGTACTCTCGGCGCCGAAGTATTAGACTAGAGCAAAATAAGGTGTCGGCAGCCGGGGTAGAGTCGGTGTCTCTGACTCGCAGCCGTCACCTCGGACATTGCCCTTTCGTCGAAGGGTAGTAGAGCCTCCAGTTTGTTTCCCCATGCAAGGGTCGTACCGGAGGCGTGCAGGAGGAGGAGGAGCAAGGCGAGCCTCAGATCATGGGAGGTGGTTTTCCATAGTATTCCCTCGGGATCAGGTGAGTAACTGAGGGTGGGATAGGGGATTGTGCTGCGCGCTTTGTACCATTTTTAGCACCCCTTACATTCTTCTCCTGCCCTCCCCTCTCACCCAAATCTAGCTTTCCTAGGTGCAATCTAGATGCTCTTGACCCCACTACTTTCTCCTCCTCTCTCGATACTCATGCCACCGCGATTCTCCGAGCCTGCAGGAAGTGTCCCGGCCATCTCCTCTGCGACCGTGTTGTCACTTACTGGTTCGCCCCGGCCGTTTCCTAGACAAGAGTGGGGACGCTGTGAGTGATAGCGCCGCGTCCCGACATTAGGGGCAGCCGGGCGCGTGTGCTAGTACTTGAATTAATTAATTAAACAGCTCCTGGGGCCGATTATCATGCTGTCCTCTGTGTTTTGCCATTGATCAGTCTCTGTATATAAGGCATGGATGGCTTAGCCTCCCTGTCGGTTATAGTTCCAATTTTCTGTGTATTAGCCTGGTGCTGTGCTTGAACAAATATTTCTATTAGGCTTCCTGTGTATGACCTTTGGCTTTGTTCTTGTGGACTTGATTATTGCCTGTTGCCCTGACCCTTGCTTCATTCCTGGATTATCCTTGTCTGCTGCCAGTCCTGACATCTTGCCTGGCCTTGACCACAATACTTGCTCCTGGACCCAGACCGTGGCCTATCTTTTGACCATGCTAGATTCTACACCCCGTTACTCTACGCTACAGTACGTTCATACACCTGTACAACCGCGAGTATAAGTCCTTGCCTGTACAACCGCGAGTATAAGTCCTGGGGGCAACCAAGTACTTGTGAGCATAACGAGCTCTACTGGAAAGGCGGCTGCTAGAGGTGAAGAACTCTCTACCTGGTTCTACAGGTCGATGACAAGTCGTAGCATTATAACCGGTCAGTGAAGTTCTGGAAGAGTTCGCTTCCATGGATGAAAGCGGGATGAACCCCACTCCAGCCCAAGTAATTGCAGGCCAGATCCAGACCATATCACAGGTGGTCCAGAACCTAGTTCAGCATTTGTCTGCCCAGGAAGAGGCCACCAGAGCCTCGCAAGCCCAGCAAGGCCTTCCGGGTCCTGCAATGGAGCCCAAATTGAAGCTACAAGACCGCGTCTACGGTGACAATGCTTCTTTTCACAATTTTAAGGAGAGCTGCAAACTCTACTTTCGCTTGAGACCACGCTTCTCTGGCTTTGAACAGCAAAGAGTCGGCATCATTATCTCCCTGCTCCAGGGTGATCTTCAGTCCTGGATGTTTAGCCTTGCTTCCACATGCCCTCCACTACAGTCCGTTGATAGATTCTTTGATGCACTGGGGTTGCTTTATGAAGAGCCTGACAGAGCTGCATCGGCTGAATCACATCTCAGGGCACTAAAACGGGGTCACCGCTCTGCTGAGGAATATTGTGCTGAGTTCAGGCGCTCTTCCACAGATAACGAGTGGAATGATCTGGCACTCCGGAGCCAGTTCCGTTTGGGTCTCTCGGAACAGATAAACGACTCCCTGGTGTAAAATCCTATTCCTGCTACACTGGAGAGTCTAATGCAATTGGTCATTAAAATTGACCGTAGATTTAAAGAGAGAAAAGCTGAGAGGGATACTACCGTCACCTCATGCTCTTTTTAGACTCCTCCTGCTGCACCTTTTGAAGCTGCTGAGCCCATGCAGCTAAGTGCTTATCGCCTTTCTTCGGAAGAGAAAACCCGGAGACAAACCTTAGCCCTTTGTCTATATTGTGGCAACTGGTGTCATCTCCTCCAAAACTGTGCCAACAAGTCAGACCAGCCGGGAAAAGAACAGGCCTAGAGAACGTGGAAGAGGTTTGTCTAGGTCTGCAGATTATATCTTCCAATAAAGCACTCTTGGTTCCTGCAGTAAGTTCCTTTGGTGCACAATCCACATCTGTCTCTGCTTTCCTAGACAGCGGTGCTGCAGGGAATTTTCTGGATCTGGATTTCCCTTGTACTTTGGGATTTCCTGCCATTAAGCTCGAGTCGCCCATCACTGTCTGTGGTCTGGATGGTGGTTCTTTACCAGGTGGTAAAATTTGTTCCCAACCACAACTGTTGCCGCTCACAGTGGGGGCGCTACATTCTGAAGTCTTGTCCATTGTTATGAATCCCAGTGCATTCACAAAGTGCAACGAAAGTGTAAGGCAAAGTGTATTTATTCAGGTAAATATATTAACAAAGATAACTCAAATAAACGGATAACAGGTTCCAAAGGAGACTGTATAGTAAAATGTCAGTAACAAGTATAATAAGTTTACCCCAGTCCAGAAGGCACAAGGCTGTCCAGGAAAGCAGACAGAGTCCAGGGATCAAATAGAGACCAGACAAACAAATCCAAATAGCCAGGCAGATATCAAGCAAATTGGCGAGGTCCAGAAGTCTGTCCAAAAGGTCAGGGCAACAGGTAAAACAGCGTGGTCCAAGGTACAGGCAAATGATTTGGGGTCTCAGGCAAGCAGGCAAGGTCCAAGGTACAGGCAGGGGCAGGGCCATTTTTTTTTTTTTGGGCACGGTGGGCAGCTGCCCGGGGGCCCCACGAGCAAGGTGGCCCCATAGGCACTTCTCTTAATGAGAATAAATAATTCTGCAAAAGAAAAAAAAACAGAAAAAAAATCCTACACGGGTCACTGAGCAAGTACATCTATCTATCTCTATATATCTAGATCAATATCTGTATCTGTATCTGCATACATCTATATATCTATATCTATATCTATATATATGGGCCCCGGTGCACTGATTTGCCCGGGGGCCCATAATGTTGTTAAGATGGCCCTGTGCAGGGGACATACACAGAAGTTCAGTCCAGCAGGTATACCAAATAGCACAGGAGCAGGTTAGCATCAGCCAGGAGCAAATGGATGAACTGCTCAGAGCACAGCTAGAGGCAGGTACTTAAAGCAGTGCAACAGGTGCAGTTCTAATTAGCATCAGACAAGGAGATTAACTCCTTCAGGCATGTTGCAGAGTTCAGGAGCAGGACAGCAGCAGCACCTCTGATGGATTATAGGTTCTGCTGCCAGATACAAAACAAAGGCAGTCATAACATCCATTTATCTAATTAATTGCTCTTCCGTTCTGGTGATCTTGGGGCATACCTGGCTGCAGCTTCACAGTCCGGTCATCGATTGGAACAAGGGAGACATCGTTCATTGGAGTCCTTCTTGTTCTTCATCCTGCTTATCTGTGCCTGTTCGTCTGCTCCAGGTTCCTCTAGATCAGCTTCCGTCACCCTACAATAAGTTTTCTGATGTATTCTCTAAGCAGTCAGCTGACACGCTACCTCCTCATCATGATTACGATTGCACTATTGACATAGATCCTGGCTCTAAAACTCCCAAAAGGGAGACTGTACTCTCTCTCGATACCAGAAACACATTCCATGGAGGAGTATATTAAGGATAACCTTAAAAAGGGCTTTATTAGGCCTTTTAAATCCCCGGTAGGAGCCAGGTTCTTCTTTGTGACTAAAAAAGGACGGTTCTCTTAGACCTTGAATTGACTTCCGTGGGTTAAATACAATCACATCAGAAACACCTACCCACTTCCACTCATATCAGTCCTTTTTTTTATAAACTCAGAAGTGCTTCAGTATTCACCAAGATTGATCTACGAGGAGCATACAACCTTATACGTATCAAGGACAGGGATGAAGGGAAGACCGCATTCAACACCCACTCAGGTCACTATGAGTACCTGTCAATGCCTTTTCGTTTATGCAACGCACATGCTGTCTTTCAGGATCTAATAAGCGATGTTCTACGAGAGTTATTAGGGCGCTTTGTCGTGTTATACCTGATATATTCTTCATCCGTGGACCAACACCGCCTTCACGTGAAACATGTCCTTTCTAAACTTCGGCAACATCAACTCATTGCCAAGCTAGAAAAGTGTGAATTTGAGATTTATAAGGTCTCATTTCTAGGCTATATTTCTAGGATGGGTTACTCATGGATCCCAGCAAGGTCCAAGCAGTCTTAGATTGGGTATGCCCAACCAATCTGAAGGCCGTACAAAGATTCCTGGGCTTTAGAATTATTACCGGATATGTATTAATTCCTTATTGGACCTGGTAGCTCCTCTATCTGCCCTAATCTGCCAAACGTCTAAATTCCAGACAAGCACGCTGGGCCTTGTTTTCTACCCGCTTCAAGTTTATTATTTCTTACAGACCTGGTTCCAAGAATGTTTAAGCGGATGCACGGACGCACTCTCCCGCCGCTTTATGACCTCTCATGCCCCTTCCACTGTTCCGCTCTCTACAGTTCCTTCATCCTCAATTCATTTGGGATTGACCCAGGATTTGGGTGCTGCTCTCCACCATTTCCAAAGAATTGCTCCTCCTTAGACTCCTTCAGATAAATTGTTTGTACCAGTCCATCTCAGGAAGGCTGTGCTATCTGAGGCTCATGACAACAAGATTGCCGGACATCCTGGAGTTTTCAAAACCACTGAAGTCCTCCTGCGCACAGTTTTGTGGCCCTCTTTGGCCACTGATTTTAAAGAGTTTGCACTCTCATGTAGAGATTGTGCTAGAAACAAGAGTATCAGAAGCTCTCCATCGGGTCAAATAATGTCGTTGTCCACTCCAAGTAAACCTTGGTCACATCTGTCGATGGACCTCATTGTAGATTTACCCTGGTCATCCGGTCACAAAACAATCTGTGTTGTGTTAGATGAATTTAACAAGATGGCCCACTTTATCGCTTTAGCAGGTCTACCCAATGCCCGAACTCTGGCATCACTATTCATTCGCTATATCTTTCATCTCCACGGTCTGCCTGAAGATATTGATTCTGACCGTGGGTCTCAGTTCATGGCTCAGTTTTGGAGATCTTTCTGCAACCACCTTGACATCAACATCAGTCTGTATTTTGCCTACCATCCACAGTCAAACAGACAAACAGAAAAAGTCAATCAGTCATTGGAACAATTCATCTTATTATATTTTTCCAAATGTCATAACAATTGATCTTCTTTACTTTCGTGGGACAAATTTGCCTATAATAACTCTTGCTATTTTTCCACCCGCACATCTCCATTCTTTTGCAACTATGGCCTCCATCCCAGGTCTAATTCTCTTGCTTCAATCAACTCTTCTGGTTCTCCTGGGGTACGCCAAACAGCCTCCCATCTCACAATTATTTGGAAGAAGTTCCATTCTGCCCTGCTTCAGGCCTCCTCTCGGTCAATTTTTTTTGCAGATTGTCATTTCAGGAACTGTTCTCTTAAGGTGTGAGACAAAGTCTTGTTGTCCAACCGGAATATTAGGCTCAAACAACCCTGCAAGAAATTGGGACATAGGTTCATTAGACCGTTTTCTATTGTTAAAAAAAGTTAACTCTGTTGCCTTCAGGCTGAAGATTCCACCTTCTATGAGAATCCCTAATATGTTTTACTGTTCCCTCCTGAAACTTGTTGTCTCGTCCTCCAAGTTTGAGACTCCTGAACAACCCAAACCCCGACCAGTCAACTTGCATGGTTCTCATGAATTTATTGTGGAGAAGATTCTCGACTGCAAGAGGATTCAGGGACAAACCCATTTTCTGGTGCATCCGAAGGGATCCAGTCCAGAAGAACGCTCTTGGGTTCCTGAGAGGCGCCTGCACGCTGACAGACTGCTCAATAGATTATTTAAACAATTCCCTGGAAAACTTGGTTTTTGAGGTTCCTTGATCCATCCTCAGGGGGGGGGGGGGGGGAGTACTGTAATGAGTCGCGGTGGTCCCTCAGGTCACCGCAACTATCCATGCCCGCAGGAAGTGTCCAGGCTGTCTCCATGCCGGGACGTCACTTCCTGTATCACCCCGGCCGTTGCCTAGACAACAGTTGGGACGCTGTGAGTGATAGTGCCGGGTCTGGGCATTAGGGGCAACCAGGCACGTGCGCAAGTAATTGAATTAATTAATCAGCTTCTGGGGCTGATTATCATGCTGTCCTCTCTGTTTTGACATTGGTCAGTGTATGTTTATAAGGCAGTGAGGGCTTAGCCTCCCTGCAGGTTATAGTTCCTGTTTTATGTGTCTTAGCCTGCTGCTGTGCTTGGCTTTGTTCTTGTGGATTTGATTCTTGCCTGTTGCCCTGACCCTTGCTTTGTTCCTGCTTTATCCCAGTCTGCTGCCATTCCTGACCTTGACCATGATATCTGCTCTGGACCCAGACCTTGGCCTGTCTTTTTACCACGCTAGACTCTACACCACATTACTCTACGCTACAGTACGTTCATACACCTGTACCACAGCGAGAATAAGTCCTGGGGGCATCCGAGTACCTTTGAGCATAACAAGCTCTACGGGGAAGGCGGCTGCTAGAGGTGAGGAACTCTCTACCTGATTCTTCAGGTTGAATATAAGACCGTTAGTCATAACACTTCTATCGTACATTTGTAGTTGACTTCTTTGTCCTCTTTTTCACTGTTCGCTGAACACTTAAATTGTCCACCAGTAGTGGTGTTGCATAATGCCCCTCAAGGGGAGCCGCGTTGTTCCAATAACGTGCCGTCTAGGGATATCACCGGATGGCGTCACCCACACGCAGTTCGATGGACCGTGATGCAAACGGAACCAAAGTGTCGCCAGTCCTGGCTCTTAAACTCCCACTGTTTTGTCCTTTGTAGTCCCTATAAAGAGAGTCTAAGACCACACATAACTTGCAATCCGGTTGCTGGGGCAACCCAAGATTGTCCTCAGCGGCCTTATGGGAGGCAGGATAGCGGGCAAGGCCCTGTGGGGCTGTCTCCTACTAGGACTGGAAGAGGGGTCTGGATGACCGTATCTTTGGCAGGTGGGGGATTTGCTACATCCTCAATGTGTGGGAACATGAACCAGAAGTCCTCCATCACCACCAGTGGGTCAACTTGTTCTTCCGCAATTGGTACCACCAAGTGTGATTCTGAAAATAAACAGGGTCGCAGCATATTCCTGTGCTGTACTGTCACCCGTCCATCTCCATGTTCGGGCACTTTATCATGCACCAGCCATCTGGATACATGTGCCTTCAGACTACGTACGGTGTTACCTGTCAGCGATCACTCAACTTGTAGCTCAGCCTCTTCATGCATACCTGCACCCTCTGTCCCAAGCGTCATGCTCCTGACGTTGCTAGCGACAGACCTTGGTGCAACCGTTTGCTAACCACATTGTGAGCTACCCCCAACTGGGGGTTACTGCTGCTAGACACAGCTGGTTGGTTCCATTTTCTTCATTATCAGGGGATGTGAGTGAGTGATAGGTCTTGCATCTCCCTTCCCTGGCAGTTGAACACTAAAATTTACGGTGTGTACCCAGTGGTTTATTGAACGCAGTTGTTATAAAACTATGCCACTTCTTGCACACATTTAACCCTTGTTACTCAGTGTCTCGACTTATCCCAAGCACATCTTCTTCCTCCTCCAGGTCCAAAGACTCTGGCCTAAGCCACTGATCTGTCCCGTAAGGATCTCACCTGGTTCTGGTGGTGGGGTAGACAGCAGTACACAGTTCCTGGATGTCCCATTGGAACTCATTAGTGCGGTCACTCAGCTAGAGTGGAGGTTGACACTGTCATGTAGCAAAATATGAGGCAACAGGGGAGAAATTGGGCCACGCATATGTGCAAAATAGTGGTAGCAGAGTTGTTGTCTGACATTCGTTGGGTGACTTCCCCAACCCCAAATCCCCAATTGCAAGTAACCCATTGGCAGACGGGGCGTCTCGATGCCTATCTCCTAGTTAACCCTGTGGCTGGCTGTCTGACTGGTTTGCTGGCTGTCGAGATTATGAGCCAAATATATGAAATGTGATACCAGGGATAAAGTTGCCTGTACTACTATGTGACATGTAGTGGAATGCAAAGCAACCTCATCTATGACATAACTTTAAAGCTGCAATGAACCGCTATAGGAGACAAAAGCTTTCACTGTAAACAATGTCCTGTCATTGCAGTAACTCTTAACACATAACAAGACACCAGGGATCCAGATCAGAGAGGGGGGCTGCCAATCACACACAAAGGGACAAAGTGATCCGAGAGCGCATGCATGTTTCCTATAATCCACATAAGAAAAATCGAATCCTTCCTAAATATATTTCCTATAATTGATATTAATACTTAACAAACATGTGTCCATTATTTATGAATATAATTTCTCCCCCTAATCTTCGCTCCTAATAAAGAGAGAACAATGTTATACAGCTAATATGTCAGTTATACAGCTAATATGTCACAATACAAAAACAGGACTAACATATGTATTGAGGCATATTGTAACAGTCTCTCTTAGAATGCAGGGAAGTGTACAGACTGAAACAAAGAACAGATTTAATATACAGTGTCAAATCACATATTATATTTACTATGTATCATAACCGCTGCATGAACAGTGGCAATCACATCTCCATTTTCACAGTGCTACATTGTCCCATGCTATGAATTAAAACTATTGTATGTATGATTAAAACAAATACCCAGTTCTGTGGTGAATGCTTTCTGCTGTCCTTTGAAATGTAAGAGGGAATGAGCCAGGCTGACTTAAACTTTACTTTCATTCATGCCATCTCCCTGCTCTTACCAGACCTCACATATATTATAACGTCTGCACCAAGATATCAATTATAGGGACACATATTTAGAGTTTTCTGGAAAGATAATATGTTGTTCAAATCGTGAGTTGCACCGTTTAATGTTTTACACAGACTGCAATATCACTGGTCACATTTACTCAGCAAAGGTATCTGTGCAAGGAGATGTAATTATTATATAATCTGGTATGCTTTACAATCGTGCATTGTTACCAGCAGGACGCGATAGTCTCTTATTAACGGACTTTTCTAAGGCAACACTGACACGCAGCGATCACCTTTGCATATGTTTCAAATAGCTAATCGTGTATCCTCGAGGGTACAAAAGTTAAACAGATCACCGATATATAGTGGGGCGAATTCCACACATTCTACCGAGTACTAGGGCAATATTACAGCTCTCTAATGGAAGAGATGGGCGGCCCTGAAAAGGACCTTTGTGTGTGTAATGAAATTAGACGAGAGGAGTCAGTGCTCAGCCTCCGAATCCATACAGAGTGCGGCCCTGTCTCTTCAGAGCATAGACCACATCCATAGCGGTGACAGTCTTCCGCTTGGCGTGCTCAGTGTAGGTGACGGCGTCCCGGATGACGTTCTCCAGGAAAACCTTCAGCACCCCACGGGTCTCTTCATAAATGAGGCCAGAGATACGCTTCACACCTCCTCTACGAGCCAGGCGGCGGATCGCGGGCTTTGTGATACCCTGGATATTATCCCGCAAGACTTTCCTGTGCCTCTTGGCGCCTCCTTTTCCGAGTCCTTTACCGCCTTTCCCTCTGCCAGACATGTTCAAAGGTAATCTTCTCTCCGTCCACAACAAACGAACTAAGTTGCACGCTAGACAAGCTGTCCTTTTATACAGGATAGGCGGACCTGATTGGGAACCTGAGGGAAATAGGGGAGGAGCACCAAGCAACCGGTTCCTGAGTCATACCAACACTGCCAGTTTTCAGGCCGTTGTAGTACAATTATATTTTGGTCCTGTAATGTCAATCAGGGCGACCTTTTGTTGTTAGAACGCAGAACGTAGATGTGTTCGGTTAACTCAGTATATATTTCTGTTTTCTGAGCTCTCAGGCTGGGAATAAAGCGCTGCTTGCACTTTCACTCACTTTCTGTACCAGTCTGCGACCATTTATTCAGCGGCGGTGGCTGCATTCTGCATGCTCCGTGTTCAAACTGCCGTGTGACCATCCTTTCAGTGTTGTCTGGTAGGAGACTGTCGCAAATGTTAAATCGGGAATAGTGATTACTGGACTTATACAGAGCTGACGATTGTGATGCATGACTGTATGCCTGTCAGTATGGAACATCTGTGTAACGTGACAGTCTCACAGGAGTCTGAAGGTTTAAAAAGGTAGAAATAAGACGTGAGAAGTGAAACATGACATAAAAGGAGAAGTAGGAAGGTTTACTCTGCTCAGTCACTGGGGGATCCGGGAGCTTTCTTTGGGCGCATCCACGTATTTGATCATAAGTTAAGATACAGAGAGGAGATTTAGGGAGATGGGGGTGTTGGGTGTATTTTCAGTGTATTTGCCCGGGGTTCCTCAATATAAAAAGTCTACACACGACGAAAGGGCGTCACAATGTGCTGATGAAATAAAGGACAACGAGCCGGTATTATTACACTTCATATTAAACTCATTTCTTTCAGCCATAGAAACACAAAGCGGGAGCCGACATTCTAGAACGGCGTCCATGAGGATAATGGGCGTGGTAACAATACCCCCGGAATCTGCGCACATGATTGGCTCTTCACCACAGCCAATGGCTTCGCATTCCTGGGCTCTATATAACAACTCAGTTGATGATTATCTGCATGTAAAAGTTTTGTTTCTATTTGGTGCACGGAAAATGTCAGAGACAGCTCCAGCCGCAGCGCCCGCTGCTCCAGCAGAGGCCCCCGTCAAGGGAAAGCGTCAGCCGAAGAAAGCAGCTGCAGGAAGCTCCAAGAAGGGCAACAAAACGTCCGGTCCAAGCGTGTCTGAGCAGATTGTAAAATGCGTGTCCGCATCCAAGGAGCGCAGCGGTGTTTCCCTGGCCGCCCTGAAGAAGACCCTCGCTGCTGGAGGTTACGATGTGGAGAAGAATAACAGCCGCCTGAAAGTGGCGCTCAAGAGCTTGGTGACGAAAGAGACCCTGATCCAGGTGAAAGGCAGCGGCGCCTCCGGTTCCTTCAAGCTCAACAAGAAGCAGCTGGAGAGCAAGGATAAGGCAGCTAAGAAGAAGGTGGCGGTGGTTAAACCCAAGAAAGCGGCAGCCAAGAAAGTGCCCAAGTCCCCGAAGAAGTCTCCCAGCGCAGCCAAGAGCCCGAAAAAGGCCAAGAAACGGGCAGCAGCCAAGAAAGCAGTAAAAAGCCCTAAGAAGCCGAAACCTGCTGTGAAACCCAAGAAGGCGGCCAAGAGCCCGGCTAAAAAGGCAGCTAAGCCCAAAGTAGCCAAGAGTCCGGCTAAAAAGGCAGCTAAGCCCAAAGTAGCCAAGAGCCCGGCTAAAAAGGCAGCTAAGCCGAAGAAGGCTGCTCCTAAGAAGAAGTAACTTGGAGCCGCATTCCTGTCAATCACACAAAGGCTCTTTTCAGAGCCACCCACTCGGTCTCGACAGAGCTATATAGTATATATTCCCCTCCACACACTTTTCTGTTACTCTATGGGGGTGGATGTGTGCGCTATGAAGCTGAGCTCTAGAGTAGCTGTTTCTTTCCGGCGGTGGTGCGAGAAAAGAGATTATAGCCGTATATACTGACTCCTGCCGTCTTATTATAAAGTGTCTGCAGCTTGTTTAAACGTAACGTCAGTGCACCGTGACAGCGCCATATATGGTTCACTTTTGTTTAATAGACGACACCGCCAATCTGGATGGGGGAGTTTAGTTCAACTGTGTCCGTTATCTAACGAGCATTACAATGTAACCTCGTCTAACTCAAGTTAACACACAACTAAAGCGTGATGTTATAGTCGTGGATCAGCTCTTTAGGGACGGGGTGGGTGGCTCTGAAAAGAGCCTTTGTGTTGTGGGGACAATTATCCAGCAGGAAATTACTTGCTCTTGGTTGGTTTATGGCTCTCGGTTTTCTTGGGCAGTAGGACGGCCTGGATGTTGGGCAGGACTCCTCCTTGGGCGATAGTCACCCCACCGAGTAGCTTGTTGAGCTCTTCATCGTTGCGCACAGCCAGCTGTAGGTGACGGGGGATGATGCGGGTCTTCTTGTTATCACGGGCGGCATTCCCAGCCAGCTCCAGAATCTCAGCAGTCAGGTACTCCAGCACCGCTGCCAGATACACCGGGGCGCCAGCTCCCACACGCTCCGCATAGTTCCCCTTCCTCAGCAGACGGTGAACGCGACCGACCGGGAATTGGAGACCGGCTCGAGATGAGCGAGTCTTGGCCTTAGCACGGGTCTTACCGCCCTGTTTGCCTCTTCCAGACATTTCAACTTATGTGTAAGTCAATCTACAACAATAAGGCTATCTGTCCCGCCTCCGTATATTTATACGCTGTAGGGACAGACACCCTTCTCTCATTGGTCCGCTATCAAATTAGCTAGTGCCGCTCAAGTTCAAACAAACACCAATCCGCAGCAGTGGGTGGGATTCGACATCGCACAACATCCAATACTGCACAGAGCAGACTGTGGGTCTCATTTACATGGGCTGCCTATAAATAGAGCGGCTGTGGGAGGTATCAGGAACAGTTTCTGTACATTGTGATTGGGATCGTTTTGTCGCTATAATGCCTGAACCAGCCAAGTCTGCCCCAGCAGCCAAAAAGGGCTCAAAGAAAGCCGTCACCAAGACCCAGAAGAAAGATGGCAAGAAGCGGAGAAAGAGCAGGAAGGAGAGTTATGCTATTTACGTCTACAAGGTGCTGAAGCAGGTGCACCCCGACACCGGCATCTCCTCTAAGGCCATGGGCATCATGAACTCCTTCGTCAACGACATCTTTGAGCGCATTGCTGGAGAAGCTTCCCGCCTGGCTCACTACAACAAGCGCTCCACCATCACCTCCAGGGAGATCCAGACCGCCGTACGTCTGCTGCTGCCCGGAGAGCTGGCCAAGCACGCCGTGTCCGAGGGCACCAAGGCCGTCACCAAATACACCAGCGCCAAATAATTCACCCGTGATATCCTGAGACCACAAAGGCTCTTTTCAGAGCCACCCACCTTCTCTCTGATCGGGCTGTATTCACATTCCCTGTACGTCATGGATAACAGGTTTTCCTATACTGTACCACCACCATCCCCTGTAAGAATGTTTATTACAATACATACAATTCTACCAGCCAACGTTCTAAATAAGACGACTTCAATTTAATATTTTGTCTGTCTTGCAGTATCTATTTAACGGCTTGTAGAATGAATCCGCTCTCGCCCATTGGGTAACCCAGACGTACTTTAGTTACTCTAGGAATCAGTATAGACCCAGGCAATGTTTCGTCCTGCACCGGAGGGAGAACTGTTGTTAAAATGAATTTTAGGGACGTTACAGTAACACTTAAAAAAACGGGATAACTTTTAATACAGGTTTTAGATCTCAACATGTATAAAGCACCCGCCCCTCCCAGGTCATATAATGTCGGAAAGCTGGGTAGATGGGAGGATACAGCTCGTTTGAATGCGCATTTGGTGGCTCTGAAAAGAGCCTTTGTGCTGTGTACGTAGGAGGAACGAGTATCTATGCTCTCTCCCCTCGGATCCTGCGGGCCAGCTGGATGTCTTTGGGCATGATGGTCACTCTCTTGGCGTGGATGGCGCACAGGTTGGTGTCCTCGAAGAGCCCCACCAGATAAGCCTCGCTGGCCTCTTGCAGAGCCATGACTGCTGAGCTCTGGAAGCGCAGGTCGGTCTTGAAGTCCTGGGCGATCTCACGTACTAAGCGCTGGAAGGGCAACTTGCGGATCAGCAGCTCGGTGGACTTCTGGTAGCGGCGGATCTCTCGCAGAGCAACAGTGCCGGGACGGTAGCGGTGAGGCTTCTTCACGCCGCCAGTAGCTGGGGCGCTTTTCCTGGCAGCTTTGGTCGCCAGCTGCTTGCGGGGAGCTTTCCCGCCGGTGGACTTGCGAGCGGTTTGCTTAGTTCTAGCCATTATTCAAAATTATAATGAATATTAAAGACGGCAGCTTAACAATCCTATTTATACATAGCGCTGCACGATGATTGGATGAGTTAAGCATGCCCCCCTCCTTTGATTGGCTTAAATAAACTGTGGACTATTTCAAATTAACCCGCCAGTAGTAACGTACTTCCCAGATCAACGGTATACTAAGTCTTATTAGCAACTCGGGAATGAAAGGAGTTGAGCGGGAAAGCATTACTTTGTTTCCACGCAGCGTTCAAACAGATGTTCTATTTACTGTGTGGGAAAAACAGCCACCATTAACCCCATGCTCACCACCAGTTATTGGGATCCGCCGATCATTTGTTGCCACCGAACAGCCAGAAATTGCAGTCAACACTTTCTTCACATTCTAGTTTTTTCTTATTTTTATTGGTATTCTCTTAAAACGAAGCCGATATCAATCCATCACACAAGTACCCAGCAACATCAATAAAGGTCCAGTACCCGTTGGAGTCCCCCTGTTCTCTGAAATATGCCAGTCACACTTCTCCAAAATGCTCCACGTGTATAGTATAACCATGTATGTCACCGTGCCATTAGAATATGGTCTCTCAGGGTTATATCATAGGACAAAAGGTTTCCCTTTCTGAGGCAGGTGATAGCTTGGCAAATAAGGTTGCTTTTGGGCCAGTCAGTAAGCTGGCAACAAACATGGGCTATACGTTACCCTGGTATCCTCACAGATGCCAAGCAATATAGAGCAGACAGATTACCTTTTATCCAGAGACACATAAAATAACACAACTTAAGTTTTCACATGTAACATAATTTGTGGGCAGTGTTAGAGCACAGTTACAATTTTTTTGTTCCTTTTTAAGCTAAACTGTGGTCATCATAAACACGCACAACTCTTTGTTCCCTCATGCTCCCCTCCCCTTCTCATATACCCCTCTTCCACTCCATGCAGTCCTTCCATTCCCTCTCTATTATCTACCCTCTGTCTCTCACCATGGGGTATATTTAAGAAAGCATGATAGTGCTCTTACTGGCAAATTAAGCTTCCTGGGTGTCCTCCGCAAATTTATGAAAGGTGCATTGCAGCAGATATCGTGGATATCTGCTGCTTTGCACTCCTCTTCGTTTTTAGGAGTAGTTGACATTCAACAGTATGGTGACTGCTCCCAGCTCAAATCTAACAAGTTCCGAAAAAATCCAATGCTGTCATCTCTGCTCCGAAGAGCAGAGCTGGACAGCGCATGTGTGGAGGGATCACAGGATCCCTCCCTGTCACTTACAGCTCTATCTCTGCAACGATAGTTGCAGAGACAGAGCAGGGATCTCTGTGCGCATTTGCAGTTCTTCGAAATGCACATGCGCAATTGAAGGATGAAGAGAACGAGGAGTAGATCCGGAGACAGCGCTTCCGAAGAGGGGGAATAAGCATGATTTTTTTTTAATCACAGAAACAGCAGTTTTTCGAAACAGCTGTTCCTGTGATCTGTTGTTCATAAATTTGAGAAATAGTTGAATCCTTATCCATGCGATAAGGATTGATAACTATTTCTCACTTTTGCCGATGATTGATAAATGTGCCCCATGTCTCCTTGCTCAGGTCCTATACCCATCCTCACCCCCAGCTCCCCCCGTCCTACCCTAATCACAACCCACCTCCCCGCTCAAGTAACCCTGCCAATCTCATCCATATCTCCCCACTTCCCTCCCTCGCTTTCTCCTGTGCACTCTGGAACTGCAGTGTCATGTGCAATAAACTGCCCTCTGTCCGCAACCTCTTCATCTCCATCTCTCTTAGGGGTTTATTTATTACCCTTCGCTTTTTCAGTATAAACTTTTCAATCCTCATCGCATAGATGCAGATTCAAAAGTTTCTCATATTTATTAAAAAATCAACACAGGAACAGCTGTTCCTAAAAACGACAGTTCCTGTGAAGAGTATCACTTACCTTTCACTTGAGTCTTCTCTTCTCCTCCCTGTGCGATGCTGCTGTGAGGTGCCCACAGGGGGAGGGTTGGGGGATGTCCGAGCGCCCAAACGCCGCAGGGGGGAAAGGCCCCTGACTTTGTGTGCAGGGCACTCATTTTGCTGTAAGGGGCAAAGGGAGAATACGGGAGGGACAGCTTCACAAGGTGAGTACACCAAGGGAACAGCTCTTGCCGCGGCTATACTCACGTACGCAACTCTCCGATGGTGCCCCCTTTGGTTCCTTCCACTTACCTTGTCTTCCGATCAGCACCTGTAAGACAAGAGAGACAGCACAACGACAGCCCTTCCCAACACCTCTGTTACTTACCCGATCCAGAGGGACCGCTATGGAACTCACCACACCGGACGATACCTTAGACCGACCACTCTCACGACCTGAGACGCTGTGCCCCACAGGCCTGCGCCCGCGGCCGTTAAGCCCGTCTTGTGCTGAACTTGGGTGCCCTTCCGGACGGATGGATGGGGTTCTATAAACCGCTAAAGAACTCTTCTTAGTACCTACTTAGGAACCGAGTGTTCCATACTCTACGTCAGGTCCTAGCGTCCTGCTAAAAGAGTAATTGGTACTCACTTGTTCCGCGCAGGAAACTCAGCTTGACCCGCCTTCTTCGGGTCTTCCAGGCTCTCCAACCGCTGGCGCCTCTTCTCCTGTTTGGCGCTGTCAAAGGCTGCTTTGCGAGGGCGCTCTTAGCCCTTACAAGGGCTCCCCACCGACGATCTCTGCTCCGGCGTCTTGCTTGAAGTCTTCGGGCATCAGGGTAGCTCACAGCCCTTACAAGGGCTCCCTAACGCTTCCGCCGCTGCTGGACGTCTGGACGCGACGTCCTCCTTCTTCCCCTCCGCCGCCGGATAGCCCTCGCATCGGCGCCCGGCGACAGAAAAAGCCGCGGGCACACTGACGTCATCAGCCGTTGCCGCGAGCCCTGACTGGCTAGCGGTGGCAACAGTAGTTTGAATGGCCGGAGGCGAGCCAGGATTGGTTCGCCGACCCGGCCGCTGATTGGCCAGCAGCGGGAAGTAAGCCGGGATTGGCTCATATGCCCGCTGCCACCGGGACCTTTCCAGGGAGGAATGAATACTCACCGCTGGACTGGTGAGTAGCTTTGTCCTGCGCCTCCCTCTCGGGCCGCCTTGTTGCCGGGGCACTTCTCCACACTGCTCACCCCTCTTTCAATCCCTTTGCGCATGCTTCGACCGGTGACCTCGGGCATGCGCACAGAAATCCCTGAATGAAGAACCTGCGGAAAGTGACATGGAGGGATCATGTGATCCCTTCACACATGCGCTGTGCAGCTCTGCTCTTCTGAGCAGAGCTGTTTTCAGTGAAAGTTTTCAATCATGTTAATGTACGCCAGCTTCAGATGGCGTATATTAACATGGTTGAAAGCTAAGTTTCGGTCACTGTTGCATAGAGTTAATGAGCACTTCCCATGCACTGTTATGGGGAGTGCTCAGTAAAACGATGAGAGATGCAAAGCAGCAGATATCTGAGATATCTGCAGCGATGCTAGAATAATACATAGTAATTTAGCCGTTAATACCCGAAAACTGTTGTTTTCGAGGATTTACCGCTAAATTAAAAGACGGATAGCTTTGATAAATAGGCCCCTCTACCTTCTAGCCATCACTGAAACTTGGCTCTCTTTTTCCGACACAGCTTCCCCCACTGCTCTCTCCCATGGGGGCATATACTTTAACCCATTCCACCAGACCGGATGACTCTCCAGGAGATGGAGTATTGACAGTACCGTAACTAGCCATTTTAGTGCCCTGGGCGAGACAGGGAACCGGCGCCCCCCATCTAAGTGGGAGTGCCAATCGTCGGGTGGGCGTGATCAACCTACTGTGGGGGCGTGGCTAGCACTTTACAAGTTCTAGACCACACTGAAGCCCCCTCCCTCCCCATTCTTCTCGGTCTGGCTTTGTAAGGATCTTTATGTAATAAGCCTCCATAGAATCAAAGTACTTTAAATGCAGCTATCACATGCTAGCTGTATAAAAAAATTATTGGTTATTGAAATAAAACTCACTGAAACAAATTAAAACATAAATGTAACGGTACCATCTGTAACACAGCTGCCCAATCATCACACTGTGCCCTCCATCACAGTTTCTCCTTTATCACACCGTGCCATGGAGCCATCTTTATCACAGTGGCCCCCTTATCACCATCACACGAAATGAGTTTTATATATATATATATATATATATATATATATATATATATATATACATACATATACACACATACAATATAAAGAGCCTCCTAGTGTCCGCCATACCTTACAGAGAGCATTCCTGTGACCTCCATACAATACAGAGAGCATTCATTTGATCACTATACAATACAGAGAGCATTCCTATGACCACCATACTATACAGAGAGCGTTCCTATGACCGCCATACTATACAGAGAGCATTCCTATGACCACCATACTATACAGAGAGCATTCCTATGACTGCCATACTATACAGAGAGCATTCCTATGACCACCATACAATACAGAGAGCATTCTTATGACTGCAATACAGATAAATACCTCACCTGAAATTAAATCAAATAATTGGCTGGAATATTCATATGACTGGATGGTCGCCACTAACATTACTAAGTGACGCTAGTAAATCAGACAATTCGCTTATACAGTCACATGACCGGACGGTTGCCATCAACGTCGTTAGGCGACGTCAGCAAATCAGATTATTGGCTGATGCAGTCACATGACCGGACGGTTGCTATCAATGTCGCTGAGTGACGTCAGCAATTATGGGAGGGTTTTCCCATTTATAAAGCCAATTAACACACATCCCGGCTTGCCTCGAAAAAGCCTCTTAGCGAAACGCGCGTCGGCGGACGCTGCGTCTGCTACTCATGATAGATTTAGATTGTGAAAGCATTTAAGATTATCTAGAGAGACAACCAACTACTAAGTAGCTATGAAATGATGCTCATTAGATATAGCACTTTTTCATTGAAGTAATGTGTGAATGAGAATTCCAAAAAAGTAGCTCTGTATGAATGATATCTATACTAAGGAACAAGTAAATATATACTAGATAGAAAATCAGTCCCTAAAACGTGGGGAAGTGACCAATGATCCCTAAAATGGAGAGTGGATGAAGTTTTTAGTATTATATACATGTACCAATAACAATAATTGAGCTATACAAATACTCTAGAAATAGACATTTGGGGGAAAAAACTTTTACTCAATAGTAATGGTATGATGTGGATTGAATTAACAATTCCCACTGAAACTTTATAAATAAGCAACTTCTGTTGCTGCAGTAATTGAGCAACATTAGCTCTGAATAAATATCACTTGTTCTGAAATACAAATATACTTCTTACCAAACAGACTTTAAAAAAGTGGACCTGTAAAGTATAACTAGAAATGGATAACTGAGTTCTATATTTCACTATATTTCAAGGGTCCCGTATAATACGTTCATACCATATATAGTGACTATTGGTACAATATAATATATCACTTATAGGACGTCATGCCGCCAATGACCAAAGGTGGCAGACATCCCAGTTAATCCAATTTGTTCTCTTTAGTACATTTAGAAGTATCGGCTATACTTCAGAGTAGCAGCGCAGCAAGGTATTTTTTCCTGTTTCTACCTTCTTAACAGTCCATATTAACCTGGTAAATACAATTCACAATCTATTTTAATATTTTGCTACAGGCCTACGAGAAAATACTCTCCATATAATAAATAAATAATATACTTTTGAATGCAAATTAATAAAGTTATATATTTAAAAAAATTCTGCCCATTAGAGTGCCTCTATTCTAAGACACACTTTTCTTTTTCTCCTTTTTTGTCAATTGTTACCTCGCCAGCTGACTGATACTGATGGCCGCGACTTGCATGTCCCTTGCAGCGAAGTCCATACCTTCTTGCGGTGGTACCTGGTGAAAACCATGGGCGTGTTAGACTCTGCGCCTCAGTACTCAGTAGCGCCAACTGCTGGCAGGTATCATCAATTCCACCTAGTGATTCTGACAAACGTAGTCTCTCCCTGACCCCTAGTTGGTTCGTGGTTAGGTCCCTGGTGGATCCGCTGGTAACAGTGTAAGAGTGCCCCACCATAGCCTCACAGTTGGAGTTGGTGGGAGGCTGGGTAGTGTCATAACAGGTGACGTTAGGACACACGGAGTCAGGAGCTAAGGAGAGGAGTGATCAGGTGAGTAAAACACTAAGTCCCCTTTTTCAGAACGGGCTCCCACCTTTTGATGGGTGGAGTACTTGGGCGGGATTGTTCCTAGGCCCTCGTACTCTCGGCGCCGAAGTATTAGACTAGAGCAAAATAAGGTGTCGGCAGCCGGGGTAGAGTCGGTGTCTCTGACTCGCAGCCGTCACCTCGGACATTGCCCTTTCGTCGAAGGGTAGTAGAGCCTCCAGTTTGTTTCCCCATGCAAGGGTCGTACCGGAGGCGTGCAGGAGGAGGAGGAGCAAGGCGAGCCTCAGATCATGGGAGGTGGTTTTCCATAGTATTCCCTCGGGATCAGGTGAGTAACTGAGGGTGGGATAGGGGATTGTGCTGCGCGCTTTGTACCATTTTTAGCACCCCTTACATTCTTCTCCTGCCCTCCCCTCTCACCCAAATCTAGCTTTCCTAGGTGCAATCTAGATGCTCTTGACCCCACTACTTTCTCCTCCTCTCTCGATACTCATGCCACCGCGATTCTCCGAGCCTGCAGGAAGTGTCCCGGCCATCTCCTCTGCGACCGTGTTGTCACTTACTGGTTCGCCCCGGCCGTTTCCTAGACAAGAGTGGGGACGCTGTGAGTGATAGCGCCGCGTCCCGACATTAGGGGCAGCCGGGCGCGTGTGCTAGTACTTGAATTAATTAATTAAACAGCTCCTGGGGCCGATTATCATGCTGTCCTCTGTGTTTTGCCATTGATCAGTCTCTGTATATAAGGCATGGATGGCTTAGCCTCCCTGTCGGTTATAGTTCCAATTTTCTGTGTATTAGCCTGGTGCTGTGCTTGAACAAATATTTCTATTAGGCTTCCTGTGTATGACCTTTGGCTTTGTTCTTGTGGACTTGATTATTGCCTGTTGCCCTGACCCTTGCTTCATTCCTGGATTATCCTTGTCTGCTGCCAGTCCTGACATCTTGCCTGGCCTTGACCACAATACTTGCTCCTGGACCCAGACCGTGGCCTATCTTTTGACCATGCTAGATTCTACACCCCGTTACTCTACGCTACAGTACGTTCATACACCTGTACAACCGCGAGTATAAGTCCTTGCCTGTACAACCGCGAGTATAAGTCCTGGGGGCAACCAAGTACTTGTGAGCATAACGAGCTCTACTGGAAAGGCGGCTGCTAGAGGTGAAGAACTCTCTACCTGGTTCTACAGGTCGATGACAAGTCGTAGCATTATAACCGGTCAGTGAAGTTCTGGAAGAGTTCGCTTCCATGGATGAAAGCGGGACGAACCCCACTCCAGCCCAAGTAATTGCAGGCCAGATCCAGACCATATCACAGGTGGTCCAGAACCTAGTTCAGCATTTGTCTGCCCAGGAAGAGGCCACCAGAGCCTCGCAAGCCCAGCAAGGCCTTCCGGGTCCTGCAATGGAGCCCAAATTGAAGCTACAAGACCGCGTCTACGGTGACAATGCTTCTTTTCACAATTTTAAGGAGAGCTGCAAACTCTACTTTTGCTTGAGACCACGCTTCTCTGGCTTTGAACAGCAAAGAGTCGGCATCATTATCTCCCTGCTCCAGGGTGATCTTCAGTCCTGGATGTTTAGCCTTGCTTCCACATGCCCTCCACTACAGTCCGTTGATAGATTCTTTGATGCACTGGGGTTGCTTTATGAAGAGCCTGACAGAGCTGCATCGGCTGAATCACATCTCAGGGCACTAAAACGGGGTCACCGCTCTGCTGAGGAATATTGTGCTGAGTTCAGGCGCTCTTCCACAGATAACGAGTGGAATGATCTGGCACTCCGGAGCCAGTTCCGTTTGGGTCTCTCGGAACAGATAAACGACTCCCTGGTGTAAAATCCTATTCCTGCTACACTGGAGAGTCTAATGCAATTGGTCATTAAAATTGACCGTAGATTTAAAGAGAGAAAAGCTGAGAGGGATACTACCGTCACCTCATGCTCTTTTTAGACTCCTCCTGCTGCACCTTTTGAAGCTGCTGAGCCCATGCAGCTAAGTGCTTATCGCCTTTCTTCGGAAGAGAAAACCCGGAGACAAACCTTAGCCCTTTGTCTATATTGTGGCAACTGGTGTCATCTCCTCCAAAACTGTGCCAACAAGTCAGACCAGCCGGGAAAAGAACAGGCCTAGAGAACGTGGAAGAGGTTTGTCTAGGTCTGCAGATTATATCTTCCAATAAAGCACTCTTGGTTCCTGCAGTAAGTTCCTTTGGTGCACAATCCACATCTGTCTCTGCTTTCCTAGACAGCGGTGCTGCAGGGAATTTTCTGGATCTGGATTTCCCTTGTACTTTGGGATTTCCTGCCATTAAGCTCGAGTCGCCCATCACTGTCTGTGGTCTGGATGGTGGTTCTTTACCAGGTGGTAAAATTTGTTCCCAACCACAACTGTTGCCGCTCACAGTGGGGGCGCTACATTCTGAAGTCTTGTCCATTGTTATGAATCCCAGTGCATTCACAAAGTGCAACGAAAGTGTAAGGCAAAGTGTATTTATTCAGGTAAATATATTAACAAAGATAACTCAAATAAACGGATAACAGGTTCCAAAGGAGACTGTATAGTAAAATGTCAGTAACAAGTATAATAAGTTTACCCCAGTCCAGAAGGCACAAGGCTGTCCAGGAAAGCAGACAGAGTCCAGGGATCAAATAGAGACCAGACAAACAAATCCAAATAGCCAGGCAGATATCAAGCAAATTGGCGAGGTCCAGAAGTCTGTCCAAAAGGTCAGGGCAACAGGTAAAACAGCGTGGTCCAAGGTACAGGCAAATGATTTGGGGTCTCAGGCAAGCAGGCAAGGTTCAAGGTACAGGCAGGGGCAGGGCCATTTTTTTTTTTTTTGGGCACGGTGGGCAGCTGCCCGGGGGCCCCACGAGCAAGGTGGCCCCATAGGCACTTCTCTTAATGAGAATAAATAATTCTGCAAAAGAAAAAAAAACAGAAAAAAAATCCTACACGGGTCACTGAGCAAGTACATCTATCTATCTCTATATATCTAGATCAATATCTGTATCTGTATCTGTATCTGCATACATCTATATATCTATATCTATATCTATATATATGGGCCCCGGTGCACTGATTTGCCCGGGGGCCCATAATGTTGTTAAGATGGCCCTGTGCAGGGGACATACACAGAAGTTCAGTCCAGCAGGTATACCAAATAGCACAGGAGCAGGTTAGCATCAGCCAGGAGCAAATGGATGAACTGCTCAGAGCACAGCTAGAGGCAGGTACTTAAAGCAGTGCAACAGGTGCAGTTCTAATTAGCATCAGACAAGGAGATTAACTCCTTCAGGCATGTTGCAGAGTTCAGGAGCAGGACAGCAGCAGCACCTCTGATGGATTATAGGTTCTGCTGCCAGATACAAAACAAAGGCAGTCATAACATCCATTTATCTAATTAATTGCTCTTCCGTTCTGGTGATCTTGGGGCATACCTGGCTGCAGCTTCACAGTCCGGTCATCGATTGGAACAAGGGAGACATCGTTCATTGGAGTCCTTCTTGTTCTTCATCCTGCTTATCTGTGCCTGTTCGTCTGCTCCAGGTTCCTCTAGATCAGCTTCCGTCACCCTACAATAAGTTTTCTGATGTATTCTCTAAGCAGTCAGCTGACACGCTACCTCCTCATCATGATTACGATTGCACTATTGACATAGATCCTGGCTCTAAAACTCCCAAAAGGGAGACTGTACTCTCTCTCGATACCAGAAACACATTCCATGGAGGAGTATATTAAGGATAACCTTAAAAAGGGCTTTATTAGGCCTTTTAAATCCCCGGTAGGAGCCAGGTTCTTCTTTGTGACTAAAAAAGGACGGTTCTCTTAGACCTTGAATTGACTTCCGTGGGTTAAATACAATCACATCAGAAACACCTACCCACTTCCACTCATATCAGTCCTTTTTTTTATAAACTCAGAAGTGCTTCAGTATTCACCAAGATTGATCTACGAGGAGCATACAACCTTATACGTATCAAGGACAGGGATGAAGGGAAGACCGCATTCAACACCCACTCAGGTCACTATGAGTACCTGTCAATGCCTTTTCGTTTATGCAACGCACATGCTGTCTTTCAGGATCTAATAAGCGATGTTCTACGAGAGTTATTAGGGCGCTTTGTCGTGTTATACCTGATATATTCTTCATCCGTGGACCAACACCGCCTTCACGTGAAACATGTCCTTTCTAAACTTCGGCAACATCAACTCATTGCCAAGCTAGAAAAGTGTGAATTTGAGATTTATAAGGTCTCATTTCTAGGCTATATTTCTAGGATGGGTTACTCATGGATCCCAGCAAGGTCCAAGCAGTCTTAGATTGGGTATGCCCAACCAATCTGAAGGCCGTACAAAGATTCCTGGGCTTTAGAATTATTACCGGATATGTATTAATTCCTTATTGGACCTGGTAGCTCCTCTATCTGCCCTAATCTGCCAAACGTCTAAATTCCAGACAAGCACGCTGGGCCTTGTTTTCTACCCGCTTCAAGTTTATTATTTCTTACAGACCTGGTTCCAAGAATGTTTAAGCGGATGCACGGACGCACTCTCCCGCCGCTTTATGACCTCTCATGCCCCTTCCACTGTTCCGCTCTCTACAGTTCCTTCATCCTCAATTCATTTGGGATTGACCCAGGATTTGGGTGCTGCTCTCCACCATTTCCAAAGAATTGCTCCTCCTTAGACTCCTTCAGATAAATTGTTTGTACCAGTCCATCTCAGGAAGGCTGTACTATCTGAGGCTCATGACAACAAGATTGCCGGACATCCTGGAGTTTTCAAAACCACTGAAGTCCTCCTGCGCACAGTTTTGTGGCCCTCTTTGGCCACTGATTTTAAAGAGTTTGCACTCTCATGTAGAGATTGTGCTAGAAACAAGAGTATCAGAAGCTCTCCATCGGGTCAAATAATGTCGTTGTCCACTCCAAGTAAACCTTGGTCACATCTGTCGATGGACCTCATTGTAGATTTACCCTGGTCATCCGGTCACAAAACAATCTGTGTTGTGTTAGATGAATTTAACAAGATGGCCCACTTTATCGCTTTAGCAGGTCTACCCAATGCCCGAACTCTGGCATCACTATTCATTCGCTATATCTTTCATCTCCACGGTCTGCCTGAAGATATTGATTCTGACCGTGGGTCTCAGTTCATGGCTCAGTTTTGGAGATCTTTCTGCAACCACCTTGACATCAACATCAGTCTGTATTTTGCCTACCATCCACAGTCAAACAGACAAACAGAAAAAGTCAATCAGTCATTGGAACAATTCATCTTATTATATTTTTCCAAATGTCATAACAATTGATCTTCTTTACTTCCGTGGGACAAATTTGCCTATAATAACTCTTGCTATTTTTCCACCCGCACATCTCCATTCTTTTGCAACTATGGCCTCCATCCCAGGTCTAATTCTCTTGCTTCAATCAACTCTTCTGGTTCTCCTGGGGTACGCCAAACAGCCTCCCATCTCACAATTATTTGGAAGAAGTTCCATTCTGCCCTGCTTCAGGCCTCCTCTCGGTCAATTTTTTTTGCAGATTGTCATTTCAGGAACTGTTCTCTTAAGGTGTGAGACAAAGTCTTGTTGTCCAACCGGAATATTAGGCTCAAACAACCCTGCAAGAAATTGGGACATAGGTTCATTAGACCGTTTTCTATTGTTAAAAAAAGTTAACTCTGTTGCCTTCAGGCTGAAGATTCCACCTTCTTTGAGAATCCCTAATATGTTTTACTGTTCCCTCCTGAAACTTGTTGTCTCGTCCTCCAAGTTTGAGACTCCTGAACAACCCAAACCCCGACCAGTCAACTTGCATGGTTCTCATGAATTTATTGTGGAGAAGATTCTCGACTGCAAGAGGATTCAGGGACAAACCCATTTTCTGGTGCATCCGAAGGGATCCAGTCCAGAAGAACGCTCTTGGGTTCCTGAGAGGCGCCTGCACGCTGACAGACTGCTCAATAGATTATTTAAACAATTCCCTGGAAAACTTGGTTTTTGAGGTTCCTTGATCCATCCTCAGGGGGGGGGGGGGGGGGGGGAGTACTGTAATGAGTCGCGGTGGTCCCTCAGGTCACCGCAACTATCCATGCCCGCAGGAAGTGTCCAGGCTGTCTCCATGCCGGGACGTCACTTCCTGTATCACCCCGGCCGTTGCCTAGACAACAGTCGGGACGCTGTGAGTGATAGTGCCGGGTCTGGGCATTAGGGGCAACCAGGCACGTGCGCAAGTAATTGAATTAATTAATCAGCTTCTGGGGCTGATTATCATGCTGTCCTCTCTGTTTTGACATTGGTCAGTGTATGTTTATAAGGCAGTGAGGGCTTAGCCTCCCTGCAGGTTATAGTTCCTGTTTTATGTGTCTTAGCCTGCTGCTGTGCTTGGCTTTGTTCTTGTGGATTTGATTCTTGCCTGTTGCCCTGACCCTTGCTTTGTTCCTGCTTTATCCCAGTCTGCTGCCATTCCTGACCTTGACCATGATATCTGCTCTGGACCCAGACCTTGGCCTGTCTTTTTACCACGCTAGACTCTACACCACATTACTCTACGCTACAGTACGTTCATACACCTGTACCACAGCGAGAATAAGTCCTGGGGGCATCCGAGTACCTTTGAGCATAACAAGCTCTACGGGGAAGGCGGCTGCTAGAGGTGAGGAACTCTCTACCTGATTCTTCAGGTTGAATATATGACCGTTAGTCATAACACTTCTATCGTACATTTGTAGTTGACTTCTTTGTCCTCTTTTTCACTGTTCGCTGAACACTTAAATTGTCCACCAGTAGTGGTGTTGCATAATGCCCCTCAAGGGGAGCCGCGTTGTTCCAATAACGTGCCGTCTAGGGATATCACCGGATGGCGTCACCCACACGCAGTTCGATGGACCGTGATGCAAACGGAACCAAAGTGTCGCCAGTCCTGGCTCTTAAACTCCCACTGTTTTGTCCTTTGTAGTCCCTATAAAGAGAGTCTAAGACCACACATAACTTGCAATCCGGTTGCTGGGGCAACCCAAGATTGTCCTCAGCGGCCTTATGGGAGGCAGGATAGCGGGCAAGGCCCTGTGGGGCTGTCTCCTACTAGGACTGGAAGAGGGGTCTGGATGACCGTATCTTTGGCAGGTGGGGGATTTGCTACATCCTCAATGTGTGGGAACATGAACCAGAAGTCCTCCATCACCACCAGTGGGTCAACTTGTTCTTCCGCAATTGGTACCACCAAGTGTGATTCTGAAAATAAACAGGGTCGCAGCATATTCCTGTGCTGTACTGTCACCCGTCCATCTCCATGTTCGGGCACTATATCATGCACCAGCCATCTGGATACATGTGCCTTCAGACTACGTACGGTGTTACCTGTCAGCGATCACTCAACTTGTAGCTCAGCCTCTTCATGCATACCTGCACCCTCTGTCCCAAGCGTCATGCTCCTGACGTTGCTAGCGACAGACCTTGGTGCAACCGTTTGCTAACCCCACATTGTGAGCTACCCCCAACTGGGGGTTACTGCTGCTAGACACAGCTGGTTGGTTCCATTTTCTTCATTATCAGGGGATGTGAGTGAGTGATAGGTCTTGCATCTCCCTTCCCTGGCAGTTGAACACTAAAATTTACGGTGTGTACCCAGTGGTTTATTGAACGCAGTTGTTATAAAACTATGCCACTTCTTGCACACATTTAACCCTTGTTACTCAGTGTCTCGACTTATCCCAAGCACATCTTCTTCCTCCTCCAGGTCCAAAGACTCTGGCCTAAGCCACTGATCTGTCCCGTAAGGATCTCACCTGGTTCTGGTGGTGGGGTAGACAGCAGTACACAGTTCCTGGATGTCCCATTGGAACTCATTAGTGCGGTCACTCAGCTAGAGTGGAGGTTGACACTGTCATGTAGCAAAATATGAGGCAACAGGGGAGAAATTGGGCCACGCATATGTGCAAAATAGTGGTAGCAGAGTTGTTGTCTGACATTCGTTGGGTGACTTCCCCAACCCCAAATCCCCAATTGCAAGTAACCCATTGGCAGACGGGGCGTCTCGATGCCTATCTCCTAGTTAACCCTGTGGCTGGCTGTCTGACTGGTTTGCTGGCTGTCGAGATTATGAGCCAAATATATGAAATGTGATACCAGGGATAAAGTTGCCTGTACTACTATGTGACATGTAGTGGAATGCAAAGCAACCTCATCTATGACATAACTTTAAAGCTGCAATGAACCGCTATAGGAGACAAAAGCTTTCACTGTAAACAATGTCCTGTCATTGCAGTAACTCTTAACACATAACAAGACACCAGGGATCCAGATCAGAGAGGGGGGCTGCCAATCACACACAAAGGGACAAAGTGATCCGAGAGCGCATGCATGTTTCCTATAATCCACATAAGAAAAATCGAATCCTTCCTAAATATATTTCCTATAATTGATATTAATACTTAACAAACATGTGTCCATTATTTATGAATATAATTTCTCCCCCTAATCTTCGCTCCTAATAAAGAGAGAACAATGTTATACAGCTAATATGTCAGTTATACAGCTAATATGTCACAATACAAAAACAGGACTAACATATGTATTGAGGCATATTGTAACAGTCTCTCTTAGAATGCAGGGAAGTGTACAGACTGAAACAAAGAACAGATTTAATATACAGTGTCAAATCACATATTATATTTACTATGTATCATAACCGCTGCATGAACAGTGGCAATCACATCTCCATTTTCACAGTGCTACATTGTCCCATGCTATGAATTAAAACTATTGTATGTATGATTAAAACAAATACCCAGTTCTGTGGTGAATGCTTTCTGCTGTCCTTTGAAATGTAAGAGGGAATGAGCCAGGCTGACTTAAACTTTACTTTCATTCATGCCATCTCCCTGCTCTTACCAGACCTCACATATATTATAACGTCTGCACCAAGATATCAATTATAGGGACACATATTTAGAGTTTTCTGGAAAGATAATATGTTGTTCAAATCGTGAGTTGCACCGTTTAATGTTTTACACAGACTGCAATATCACTGGTCACATTTACTCAGCAAAGGTATCTGTGCAAGGAGATGTAATTATTATATAATCTGGTATGCTTTACAATCGTGCATTGTTACCAGCAGGACGCGATAGTCTCTTATTAACGGACTTTTCTAAGGCAACACTGACACGCAGCGATCACCTTTGCATATGTTTCAAATAGCTAATCGTGTATCCTCGAGGGTACAAAAGTTAAACAGATCACCGATATATAGTGGGGCGAATTCCACACATTCTACCGAGTACTAGGGCAATATTACAGCTCTCTAATGGAAGAGATGGGCGGCCCTGAAAAGGACCTTTGTGTGTGTAATGAAATTAGACGAGAGGAGTCAGTGCTCAGCCTCCGAATCCATACAGAGTGCGGCCCTGTCTCTTCAGAGCATAGACCACATCCATAGCGGTGACAGTCTTCCGCTTGGCGTGCTCAGTGTAGGTGACGGCGTCCCGGATGACGTTCTCCAGGAAAACCTTCAGCACCCCACGGGTCTCTTCATAAATGAGGCCAGAGATACGCTTCACACCTCCTCTACGAGCCAGGCGGCGGATCGCGGGCTTTGTGATACCCTGGATATTATCCCGCAAGACTTTCCTGTGCCTCTTGGCGCCTCCTTTTCCGAGTCCTTTACCGCCTTTCCCTCTGCCAGACATGTTCAAAGGTAATCTTCTCTCCGTCCACAACAAACGAACTAAGTTGCACGCTAGACAAGCTGTCCTTTTATACAGGATAGGCGGACCTGATTGGGAACCTGAGGGAAATAGGGGAGGAGCACCAAGCAACCGGTTCCTGAGTCATACCAACACTGCCAGTTTTCAGGCCGTTGTAGTACAATTATATTTTGGTCCTGTAATGTCAATCAGGGCGACCTTTTGTTGTTAGAACGCAGAACGTAGATGTGTTCGGTTAACTCAGTATATATTTCTGTTTTCTGAGCTCTCAGGCTGGGAATAAAGCGCTGCTTGCACTTTCACTCACTTTCTGTACCAGTCTGCTACCATTTATTCAGCGGCGGTGGCTGCATTCTGCATGCTCCGTGTTCAAACTGCCGTGTGACCATCCTTTCAGTGTTGTCTGGTAGGAGACTGTCGCAAATGTTAAATCGGGAATAGTGATTACTGGACTTATACAGAGCTGACGATTGTGATGCATGACTGTATGCCTGTCAGTATGGAACATCTGTGTAACGTGACAGTCTCACAGGAGTCTGAAGGTTTAAAAAGGTAGAAATAAGACGTGAGAAGTGAAACATGACATAAAAGGAGAAGTAGGAAGGTTTACTCTGCTCAGTCACTGGGGGATCCGGGAGCTTTCTTTGGGCGCATCCACGTATTTGATCATAAGTTAAGATACAGAGAGGAGATTTAGGGAGATGGGGGTGTTGGGTGTATTTTCAGTGTATTTGCCCGGGGTTCCTCAATATAAAAAGTCTACACACGACGAAAGGGCGTCACAATGTGCTGATGAAATAAAGGACAACGAGCCGGTATTATTACACTTCATATTAAACTCATTTCTTTCAGCCATAGAAACACAAAGCGGGAGCCGACATTCTAGAACGGCGTCCATGAGGATAATGGGCGTGGTAACAATACCCCCGGAATCTGCGCACATGATTGGCTCTTCACCACAGCCAATGGCTTCGCATTCCTGGGCTCTATATAACAACTCAGTTGATGATTATCTGCATGTAAAAGTTTTGTTTCTATTTGGTGCACGGAAAATGTCAGAGACAGCTCCAGCCGCAGCGCCCGCTGCTCCAGCAGAGGCCCCCGTCAAGGGAAAGCGTCAGCCGAAGAAAGCAGCTGCAGGAAGCTCCAAGAAGGGCAACAAAACGTCCGGTCCAAGCGTGTCTGAGCAGATTGTAAAATGCGTGTCCGCATCCAAGGAGCGCAGCGGTGTTTCCCTGGCCGCCCTGAAGAAGACCCTCGCTGCTGGAGGTTACGATGTGGAGAAGAATAACAGCCGCCTGAAAGTGGCGCTCAAGAGCTTGGTGACGAAAGAGACCCTGATCCAGGTGAAAGGCAGCGGCGCCTCCGGTTCCTTCAAGCTCAACAAGAAGCAGCTGGAGAGCAAGGATAAGGCAGCTAAGAAGAAGGTGGCGGTGGTTAAACCCAAGAAAGCGGCAGCCAAGAAAGTGCCCAAGTCCCCGAAGAAGTCTCCCAGCGCAGCCAAGAGCCCGAAAAAGGCCAAGAAACGGGCAGCAGCCAAGAAAGCAGTAAAAAGCCCTAAGAAGCCGAAACCTGCTGTGAAACCCAAGAAGGCGGCCAAGAGCCCGGCTAAAAAGGCAGCTAAGCCCAAAGTAGCCAAGAGTCCGGCTAAAAAGGCAGCTAAGCCCAAAGTAGCCAAGAGCCCGGCTAAAAAGGCAGCTAAGCCGAAGAAGGCTGCTCCTAAGAAGAAGTAACTTGGAGCCGCATTCCTGTCAATCACACAAAGGCTCTTTTCAGAGCCACCCACTCGGTCTCGACAGAGCTATATAGTATATATTCCCCTCCACACACTTTTCTGTTACTCTATGGGGGTGGATGTGTGCGCTATGAAGCTGAGCTCTAGAGTAGCTGTTTCTTTCCGGCGGTGGTGCGAGAAAAGAGATTATAGCCGTATATACTGACTCCTGCCGTCTTATTATAAAGTGTCTGCAGCTTGTTTAAACGTAACGTCAGTGCACCGTGACAGCGCCATATATGGTTCACTTTTGTTTAATAGACGACACCGCCAATCTGGATGGGGGAGTTTAGTTCAACTGTGTCCGTTATCTAACGAGCATTACAATGTAACCTCGTCTAACTCAAGTTAACACACAACTAAAGCGTGATGTTATAGTCGTGGATCAGCTCTTTAGGGACGGGGTGGGTGGCTCTGAAAAGAGCCTTTGTGTTGTGGGGACAATTATCCAGCAGGAAATTACTTGCTCTTGGTTGGTTTATGGCTCTCGGTTTTCTTGGGCAGTAGGACGGCCTGGATGTTGGGCAGGACTCCTCCTTGGGCGATAGTCACCCCACCGAGTAGCTTGTTGAGCTCTTCATCGTTGCGCACAGCCAGCTGTAGGTGACGGGGGATGATGCGGGTCTTCTTGTTATCACGGGCGGCATTCCCAGCCAGCTCCAGAATCTCAGCAGTCAGGTACTCCAGCACCGCTGCCAGATACACCGGGGCGCCAGCTCCCACACGCTCCGCATAGTTCCCCTTCCTCAGCAGACGGTGAACGCGACCGACCGGGAATTGGAGACCGGCTCGAGATGAGCGAGTCTTGGCCTTAGCACGGGTCTTACCGCCCTGTTTGCCTCTTCCAGACATTTCAACTTATGTGTAAGTCAATCTACAACAATAAGGCTATCTGTCCCGCCTCCGTATATTTATACGCTGTAGGGACAGACACCCTTCTCTCATTGGTCCGCTATCAAATTAGCTAGTGCCGCTCAAGTTCAAACAAACACCAATCCGCAGCAGTGGGTGGGATTCGACATCGCACAACATCCAATAGTGCACAGAGCAGACTGTGGGTCTCATTTACATGGGCTGCCTATAAATAGAGCGGCTGTGGGAGGTATCAGGAACAGTTTCTGTACATTGTGATTGGGATCGTTTTGTCGCTATAATGCCTGAACCAGCCAAGTCTGCCCCAGCAGCCAAAAAGGGCTCAAAGAAAGCCGTCACCAAGACCCAGAAGAAAGATGGCAAGAAGCGGAGAAAGAGCAGGAAGGAGAGTTATGCTATTTACGTCTACAAGGTGCTGAAGCAGGTGCACCCCGACACCGGCATCTCCTCTAAGGCCATGGGCATCATGAACTCCTTCGTCAACGACATCTTTGAGCGCATTGCTGGAGAAGCTTCCCGCCTGGCTCACTACAACAAGCGCTCCACCATCACCTCCAGGGAGATCCAGACCGCCGTACGTCTGCTTCTGCCCGGAGAGCTGGCCAAGCACGCCGTGTCCGAGGGCACCAAGGCCGTCACCAAATACACCAGCGCCAAATAATTCACCCGTGATATCCTGAGACCACAAAGGCTCTTTTCAGAGCCACCCACCTTCTCTCTGATCGGGCTGTATTCACATTCCCTGTACGTCATGGATAACAGGTTTTCCTATACTGTACCACCACCATCCCCTGTAAGAATGTTTATTACAATACATACAATTCTACCAGCCAACGTTCTAAATAAGACGACTTCAATTTAATATTTTGTCTGTCTTGCAGTATCTATTTAACGGCTTGTAGAATGAATCCGCTCTCGCCCATTGGGTAACCCAGACGTACTTTAGTTACTCTAGGAATCAGTATAGACCCAGGCAATGTTTCGTCCTGCACCGGAGGGAGAACTGTTGTTAAAATGAATTTTAGGGACGTTACAGTAACACTTAAAAAAACGGGATAACTTTTAATACAGGTTTTAGATCTCAACATGTATAAAGCACCCGCCCCTCCCAGGTCATATAATGTCGGAAAGCTGGGTAGATGGGAGGATACAGCTCGTTTGAATGCGCATTTGGTGGCTCTGAAAAGAGCCTTTGTGCTGTGTACGTAGGAGGAACGAGTATCTATGCTCTCTCCCCTCGGATCCTGCGGGCCAGCTGGATGTCTTTGGGCATGATGGTCACTCTCTTGGCGTGGATGGCGCACAGGTTGGTGTCCTCGAAGAGCCCCACCAGATAAGCCTCGCTGGCCTCTTGCAGAGCCATGACTGCTGAGCTCTGGAAGCGCAGGTCGGTCTTGAAGTCCTGGGCGATCTCACGTACTAAGCGCTGGAAGGGCAACTTGCGGATCAGCAGCTCGGTGGACTTCTGGTAGCGGCGGATCTCTCGCAGAGCAACAGTGCCGGGACGGTAGCGGTGAGGCTTCTTCACGCCGCCAGTAGCTGGGGCGCTTTTCCTGGCAGCTTTGGTCGCCAGCTGCTTGCGGGGAGCTTTCCCGCCGGTGGACTTGCGAGCGGTTTGCTTAGTTCTAGCCATTATTCAAAATTATAATGAATATTAAAGACGGCAGCTTAACAATCCTATTTATACATAGCGCTGCACGATGATTGGATGAGTTAAGCATGCCCCCCTCCTTTGATTGGCTTAAATAAACTGTGGACTATTTCAAATTAACCCGCCAGTAGTAACGTACTTCCCAGATCAACGGTATACTAAGTCTTATTAGCAACTCGGGAATGAAAGGAGTTGAGCGGGAAAGCATTACTTTGTTTCCACGCAGCGTTCAAACAGATGTTCTATTTACTGTGTGGGAAAAACAGCCACCATTAACCCCATGCTCACCACCAGTTATTGGGATCCGCCGATCATTTGTTGCCACCGAACAGCCAGAAATTGCAGTCAACACTTTCTTCACATTCTAGTTTTTTCTTATTTTTATTGGTATTCTCTTAAAACGAAGCCGATATCAATCCATCACACAAGTACCCAGCAACATCAATAAAGGTCCAGTACCCGTTGGAGTCCCCCTGTTCTCTGAAATATGCCAGTCACACTTCTCCAAAATGCTCCACGTGTATAGTATAACCATGTATGTCACCGTGCCATTAGAATATGGTCTCTCAGGGTTATATCATAGGACAAAAGGTTTCCCTTTCTGAGGCAGGTGATAGCTTGGCAAATAAGGTTGCTTTTGGGCCAGTCAGTAAGCTGGCAACAAACATGGGCTATACGTTACCCTGGTATCCTCACAGATGCCAAGCAATATAGAGCAGACAGATTACCTTTTATCCAGAGACACATAAAATAACACAACTTAAGTTTTCACATGTAACATAATTTGTGGGCAGTGTTAGAGCACAGTTACAATTTTTTTGTTCCTTTTTAAGCTAAACTGTGGTCATCATAAACACGCACAACTCTTTGTTCCCTCATGCTCCCCTCCCCTTCTCATATACCCCTCTTCCACTCCATGCAGTCCTTCCATTCCCTCTCTATTATCTACCCTCTGTCTCTCACCATGGGGTATATTTAAGAAAGCATGATAGTGCTCTTACTGGCAAATTAAGCTTCCTGGGTGTCCTCCGCAAATTTATGAAAGGTGCATTGCAGCAGATATCGTGGATATCTGCTGCTTTGCACTCCTCTTCGTTTTTAGGAGTAGTTGACATTCAACAGTATGGTGACTGCTCCCAGCTCAAATCTAACAAGTTCCGAAAAAATCCAATGCTGTCATCTCTGCTCCGAAGAGCAGAGCTGGACAGCGCATGTGTGGAGGGATCACAGGATCCCTCCCTGTCACTTACAGCTCTATCTCTGCAACGATAGTTGCAGAGACAGAGCAGGGATCTCTGTGCGCATTTGCAGTTCTTCGAAATGCACATGCGCAATTGAAGGATGAAGAGAACGAGGAGTAGATCCGGAGACAGCGCTTCCGAAGAGGGGGAATAAGCATGATTTTTTTTTTATCACAGAAACAGCAGTTTTTCGAAACAGCTGTTCCTGTGATCTGTTGTTCATAAATTTGAGAAATAGTTGAATCCTTATCCATGCGATAAGGATTGATAACTATTTCTCACTTTTGCCGATGATTGATAAATGTGCCCCATGTCTCCTTGCTCAGGTCCTATACCCATCCTCACCCCCAGCTCCCCCCGTCCTACCCTAATCACAACCCACCTCCCCGCTCAAGTAACCCTGCCAATCTCATCCATATCTCCCCACTTCCCTCCCTCGCTTTCTCCTGTGCACTCTGGAACTGCAGTGTCATGTGCAATAAACTGCCCTCTGTCCGCAACCTCTTCATCTCCATCTCTCTTAGGGGTTTATTTATTACCCTTCGCTTTTTCAGTATAAACTTTTCAATCCTCATCGCATAGATGCAGATTCAAAAGTTTCTCATATTTATTAAAAAATCAACACAGGAACAGCTGTTCCTAAAAACGACAGTTCCTGTGAAGAGTATCACTTACCTTTCACTTGAGTCTTCTCTTCTCCTCCCTGTGCGATGCTGCTGTGAGGTGCCCACAGGGGGAGGGTTGGGGGATGTCCGAGCGCCCAAACGCCGCAGGGGGGAAAGGCCCCTGACTTTGTGTGCAGGGCACTCATTTTGCTGTAAGGGGCAAAGGGAGAATACGGGAGGGACAGCTTCACAAGGTGAGTACACCAAGGGAACAGCTCTTGCCGCGGCTATACTCACGTACGCAACTCTCCGATGGTGCCCCCTTTGGTTCCTTCCACTTACCTTGTCTTCCGATCAGCACCTGTAAGACAAGAGAGACAGCACAACGACAGCCCTTCCCAACACCTCTGTTACTTACCCGATCCAGAGGGACCGCTATGGAACTCACCACACCGGACGATACCTTAGACCGACCACTCTCACGACCTGAGACGCTGTGCCCCACAGGCCTGCGCCCGCGGCCGTTAAGCCCGTCTTGTGCTGAACTTGGGTGCCCTTCCGGACGGATGGATGGGGTTCTATAAACCGCTCCAGAACTCTTCTTAGTACCTACTTAGGAACCGAGTGTTCCATACTCTACGTCAGGTCCTAGCGTCCTGCTAAAAGAGTAATTGGTACTCACTTGTTCCGCGCAGGAAACTCAGCTTGACCCGCCTTCTTCGGGTCTTCCAGGCTCTCCAACCGCTGGCGCCTCTTCTCCTGTTTGGCGCTGTCAAAGGCTGCTTTGCGAGGGCGCTCTTAGCCCTTACAAGGGCTCCCCACCGACGATCTCTGCTCCGGCGTCTTGCTTGAAGTCTTCGGGCATCAGGGTAGCTCACAGCCCTTACAAGGGCTCCCTAACGCTTCCGCCGCTGCTGGACGTCTGGACGCGACGTCCTCCTTCTTCCCCTCCGCCGCAGGATAGCCCTCGCATCGGCGCCCGGCGACAGAAAAAGCCGCGGGCACACTGACGTCATCAGCCGTTGCCGCGAGCCCTGACTGGCTAGCGGTGGCAACAGTAGTTTGAATGGCCGGAGGCGAGCCAGGATTGGTTCGCCGACCCGGCCGCTGATTGGCCAGCAGCGGGAAGTAAGCCGGGATTGGCTCATATGCCCGCTGCCACCGGGACCTTTCCAGGGAGGAATGAATACTCACCGCTGGACTGGTGAGTAGCTTTGTCCTGCGCCTCCCTCTCGGGCCGCCTTGTTGCCGGGGCACTTCTCCACACTGCTCACCCCTCTTTCAATCCCTTTGCGCATGCTTCGACCGGTGACCTCGGGCATGCGCACAGAAATCCCTGAATGAAGAACCTGCGGAAAGTGACATGGAGGGATCATGTGATCCCTTCACACATGCGCTGTGCAGCTCTGCTCTTCTGAGCAGAGCTGTTTTCAGTGAAAGTTTTCAATCATGTTAATGTACGCCAGCTTCAGATGGCGTATATTAACATGGTTGAAAGCTAAGTTTCGGTCACTGTTGCATAGAGTTAATGAGCACTTCCCATGCACTGTTATGGGGAGTGCTCAGTAAAACGATGAGAGATGCAAAGCAGCAGATATCTGAGATATCTGCAGCGATGCTAGAATAATACATAGTAATTTAGCCGTTAATACCCGAAAACTGTTGTTTTCGAGGATTTACCGCTAAATTAAAAGACGGATAGCTTTGATAAATAGGCCCCTCTACCTTCTAGCCATCACTGAAACTTGGCTCTCTTTTTCCGACACAGCTTTCCCCACTGCTCTCTCCCATGGGGGCATATACTTTAACCCATTCCACCAGACCGGATGACTCTCCAGGAGATGGAGTATTGACAGTACCGTAACTAGCCATTTTAGTGCCCTGGGCGAGACAGGGAACCGGCGCCCCCCATCTAAGTGGGAGTGCCAATCGTCGGGTGGGCGTGATCAACCTACTGTGGGGGCGTGGCTAGCACTTTACAAGTTCTAGACCACACTGAAGCCCCCTCCCTCCCCATTCTTCTCGGTCTGGCTTTGTAAGGATCTTTATGTAATAAGCCTCCATAGAATCAAAGTACTTTAAATGCAGCTATCACATGCTAGCTGTATAAAAAAATTATTGGTTATTGAAATAAAACTCACTGAAACAAATTAAAACATAAATGTAACGGTACCATCTGTAACACAGCTGCCCAATCATCACACTGTGCCCTCCATCACAGTTTCTCCTTTATCACACCGTGCCATGGAGCCATCTTTATCACAGTGGCCCCCTTATCACCATCACACGAAATGAGTTTTATATATATATATATATATATATATATATATATATATACATACATATACACACATACAATATAAAGAGCCTCCTAGTGTCCGCCATACCTTACAGAGAGCATTCCTGTGACCTCCATACAATACAGAGAGCATTCATTTGATCACTATACAATACAGAGAGCATTCCTATGACCACCATACTATACAGAGAGCGTTCCTATGACCGCCATACTATACAGAGAGCATTCCTATGACCACCATACTATACAGAGAGCATTCCTATGACTGCCATACTATACAGAGAGCATTCCTATGACCACCATACAATACAGAGAGCATTCTTATGACTGCAATACAGATAAATACCTCACCTGAAATTAAATCAAATAATTGGCTGGAATATTCATATGACTGGATGGTCGCCACTAACATTACTAAGTGACGCTAGTAAATCAGACAATTCGCTTATACAGTCACATGACCGGACGGTTGCCATCAACGTCGTTAGGCGACGTCAGCAAATCAGATTATTGGCTGATGCAGTCACATGACCGGACGGTTGCTATCAATGTCGCTGAGTGACGTCAGCAATTATGGGAGGGTTTTCCCATTTATAAAGCCAATTAACACACATCCCGGCTTGCCTCGAAAAAGCCTTTTAGCGAAACGCGCGTCGGCGGACGCTGCGTCTGCTACTCATGATAGATTTAGATTGTGAAAGCATTTAAGATTATCTAGAGAGACAACCAACTACTAAGTAGCTATGAAATGATGCTCATTAGATATAGCACTTTTTCATTGAAGTAATGTGTGAATGAGAATTCCAAAAAAGTAGCTCTGTATGAATGATATCTATACTAAGGAACAAGTAAATATATACTAGATAGAAAATCAGTCCCTAAAACGTGGGGAAGTGACCAATGATCCCTAAAATGGAGAGTGGATGAAGTTTTTAGTATTATATACATGTACCAATAACAATAATTGAGCTATACAAATACTCTAGAAATAGACATTTGGGGGAAAAAACTTTTACTCAATAGTAATGGTATGATGTGGATTGAATTAACAATTCCCACTGAAACTTTATAAATAAGCAACTTCTGTTGCTGCAGTAATTGAGCAACATTAGCTCTGAATAAATATCACTTGTTCTGAAATACAAATATACTTCTTACCAAACAGACTTTAAAAAAGTGGACCTGTAAAGTATAACTAGAAATGGATAACTGAGTTCTATATTTCACTATATTTCAAGGGTCCCGTATAATACGTTCATACCATATATAGTGACTATTGGTACAATATAATATATCACTTATAGGACGTCATGCCGCCAATGACCAAAGGTGGCAGACATCCCAGTTAATCCAATTTGTTCTCTTTAGTACATTTAGAAGTATCGGCTATACTTCAGAGTAGCAGCGCAGCAAGGTATTTTTTCCTGTTTCTACCTTCTTAACAGTACATATTAACCTGGTAAATACAATTCACAATCTATTTTAATATTTTGCTACAGGCCTACGAGAAAATACTCTCCATATAATAAATAAATAATATACTTTTGAATGCAAATTAATAAAGTTATATATTTAAAAAAATTCTGCCCATTAGAGTGCCTCTATTCTAAGACACACTTTTCTTTTTCTCCTTTTTTGTCAATTGTTACCTCGCCAGCTGACTGATACTGATGGCCGCGACTTGCATGTCCCTTGCAGCGAAGTCCATACCTTCTTGCGGTGGTACCTGGTGAAAACCATGGGCGTGTTAGACTCTGCGCCTCAGTACTCAGTAGCGCCAACTGCTGGCAGGTATCATCAATTCCACCTAGTGATTCTGACAAACGTAGTCTCTCCCTGACCCCTAGTTGGTTCGTGGTTAGGTCCCTGGTGGATCCGCTGGTAACAGTGTAAGAGTGCCCCACCATAGCCTCACAGTTGGAGTTGGTGGGAGGCTGGGTAGTGTCATAACAGGTGACGTTAGGACACACGGAGTCAGGAGCTAAGGAGAGGAGTGATCAGGTGAGTAAAACACTAAGTCCCCTTTTTCAGAACGGGCTCCCACCTTTTGATGGGTGGAGTACTTGGGCGGGATTGTTCCTAGGCCCTCGTACTCTCGGCGCCGAAGTATTAGACTAGAGCAAAATAAGGTGTCGGCAGCCGGGGTAGAGTCGGTGTCTCTGACTCGCAGCCGTCACCTCGGACATTGCCCTTTCGTCGAAGGGTAGTAGAGCCTCCAGTTTGTTTCCCCATGCAAGGGTCGTACCGGAGGCGTGCAGGAGGAGGAGGAGCAAGGCGAGCCTCAGATCATGGGAGGTGGTTTTCCATAGTATTCCCTCGGGATCAGGTGAGTAACTGAGGGTGGGATAGGGGATTGTGCTGCGCGCTTTGTACCATTTTTAGCACCCCTTACATTCTTCTCCTGCCCTCCCCTCTCACCCAAATCTAGCTTTCCTAGGTGCAATCTAGATGCTCTTGACCCCACTACTTTCTCCTCCTCTCTCGATACTCATGCCACCGCGATTCTCCGAGCCTGCAGGAAGTGTCCCGGCCATCTCCTCTGCGACCGTGTTGTCACTTACTGGTTCGCCCCGGCCGTTTCCTAGACAAGAGTGGGGACGCTGTGAGTGATAGCGCCGCGTCCCGACATTAGGGGCAGCCGGGCGCGTGTGCTAGTACTTGAATTAATTAATTAAACAGCTCCTGGGGCCGATTATCATGCTGTCCTCTGTGTTTTGCCATTGATCAGTCTCTGTATATAAGGCATGGATGGCTTAGCCTCCCTGTCGGTTATAGTTCCAATTTTCTGTGTATTAGCCTGGTGCTGTGCTTGAACAAATATTTCTATTAGGCTTCCTGTGTATGACCTTTGGCTTTGTTCTTGTGGACTTGATTATTGCCTGTTGCCCTGACCCTTGCTTCATTCCTGGATTATCCTTGTCTGCTGCCAGTCCTGACATCTTGCCTGGCCTTGACCACAATACTTGCTCCTGGACCCAGACCGTGGCCTATCTTTTGACCATGCTAGATTCTACACCCCGTTACTCTACGCTACAGTACGTTCATACACCTGTACAACCGCGAGTATAAGTCCTTGCCTGTACAACCGCGAGTATAAGTCCTGGGGGCAACCAAGTACTTGTGAGCATAACGAGCTCTACTGGAAAGGCGGCTGCTAGAGGTGAAGAACTCTCTACCTGGTTCTACAGGTCGATGACAAGTCGTAGCATTATAACCGGTCAGTGAAGTTCTGGAAGAGTTCGCTTCCATGGATGAAAGCGGGACGAACCCCACTCCAGCCCAAGTAATTGCAGGCCAGATCCAGACCATATCACAGGTGGTCCAGAACCTAGTTCAGCATTTGTCTGCCCAGGAAGAGGCCACCAGAGCCTCGCAAGCCCAGCAAGGCCTTCCGGGTCCTGCAATGGAGCCCAAATTGAAGCTACAAGACCGCGTCTACGGTGACAATGCTTCTTTTCACAATTTTAAGGAGAGCTGCAAACTCTACTTTTGCTTGAGACCACGCTTCTCTGGCTTTGAACAGCAAAGAGTCGGCATCATTATCTCCCTGCTCCAGGGTGATCTTCAGTCCTGGATGTTTAGCCTTGCTTCCACATGCCCTCCACTACAGTCCGTTGATAGATTCTTTGATGCACTGGGGTTGCTTTATGAAGAGCCTGACAGAGCTGCATCGGCTGAATCACATCTCAGGGCACTAAAACGGGGTCACCGCTCTGCTGAGGAATATTGTGCTGAGTTCAGGCGCTCTTCCACAGATAACGAGTGGAATGATCTGGCACTCCGGAGCCAGTTCCGTTTGGGTCTCTCGGAACAGATAAACGACTCCCTGGTGTAAAATCCTATTCCTGCTACACTGGAGAGTCTAATGCAATTGGTCATTAAAATTGACCGTAGATTTAAAGAGAGAAAAGCTGAGAGGGATACTACCGTCACCTCATGCTCTTTTTAGACTCCTCCTGCTGCACCTTTTGAAGCTGCTGAGCCCATGCAGCTAAGTGCTTATCGCCTTTCTTCGGAAGAGAAAACCCGGAGACAAACCTTAGCCCTTTGTCTATATTGTGGCAACTGGTGTCATCTCCTCCAAAACTGTGCCAACAAGTCAGACCAGCCGGGAAAAGAACAGGCCTAGAGAACGTGGAAGAGGTTTGTCTAGGTCTGCAGATTATATCTTCCAATAAAGCACTCTTGGTTCCTGCAGTAAGTTCCTTTGGTGCACAATCCACATCTGTCTCTGCTTTCCTAGACAGCGGTGCTGCAGGGAATTTTCTGGATCTGGATTTCCCTTGTACTTTGGGATTTCCTGCCATTAAGCTCGAGTCGCCCATCACTGTCTGTGGTCTGGATGGTGGTTCTTTACCAGGTGGTAAAATTTGTTCCCAACCACAACTGTTGCCGCTCACAGTGGGGGCGCTACATTCTGAAGTCTTGTCCATTGTTATGAATCCCAGTGCATTCACAAAGTGCAACGAAAGTGTAAGGCAAAGTGTATTTATTCAGGTAAATATATTAACAAAGATAACTCAAATAAACGGATAACAGGTTCCAAAGGAGACTGTATAGTAAAATGTCAGTAACAAGTATAATAAGTTTACCCCAGTCCAGAAGGCACAAGGCTGTCCAGGAAAGCAGACAGAGTCCAGGGATCAAATAGAGACCAGACAAACAAATCCAAATAGCCAGGCAGATATCAAGCAAATTGGCGAGGTCCAGAAGTCTGTCCAAAAGGTCAGGGCAACAGGTAAAACAGCGTGGTCCAAGGTACAGGCAAATGATTTGGGGTCTCAGGCAAGCAGGCAAGGTTCAAGGTACAGGCAGGGGCAGGGCCATTTTTTTTTTTTTGGGCACGGTGGGCAGCTGCCCGGGGGCCCCACGAGCAAGGTGGCCCCATAGGCACTTCTCTTAATGAGAATAAATAATTCTGCAAAAGAAAAAAAAACAGAAAAAAAATCCTACACGGGTCACTGAGCAAGTACATCTATCTATCTCTATATATCTAGATCAATATCTGTATCTGTATCTGCATACATCTATATATCTATATCTATATCTATATATATGGGCCCCGGTGCACTGATTTGCCCGGGGGCCCATAATGTTGTTAAGATGGCCCTGTGCAGGGGACATACACAGAAGTTCAGTCCAGCAGGTATACCAAATAGCACAGGAGCAGGTTAGCATCAGCCAGGAGCAAATGGATGAACTGCTCAGAGCACAGCTAGAGGCAGGTACTTAAAGCAGTGCAACAGGTGCAGTTCTAATTAGCATCAGACAAGGAGATTAACTCCTTCAGGCATGTTGCAGAGTTCAGGAGCAGGACAGCAGCAGCACCTCTGATGGATTATAGGTTCTGCTGCCAGATACAAAACAAAGGCAGTCATAACATCCATTTATCTAATTAATTGCTCTTCCGTTCTGGTGATCTTGGGGCATACCTGGCTGCAGCTTCACAGTCCGGTCATCGATTGGAACAAGGGAGACATCGTTCATTGGAGTCCTTCTTGTTCTTCATCCTGCTTATCTGTGCCTGTTCGTCTGCTCCAGGTTCCTCTAGATCAGCTTCCGTCACCCTACAATAAGTTTTCTGATGTATTCTCTAAGCAGTCAGCTGACACGCTACCTCCTCATCATGATTACGATTGCACTATTGACATAGATCCTGGCTCTAAAACTCCCAAAAGGGAGACTGTACTCTCTCTCGATACCAGAAACACATTCCATGGAGGAGTATATTAAGGATAACCTTAAAAAGGGCTTTATTAGGCCTTTTAAATCCCCGGTAGGAGCCAGGTTCTTCTTTGTGACTAAAAAAGGACGGTTCTCTTAGACCTTGAATTGACTTCCGTGGGTTAAATACAATCACATCAGAAACACCTACCCACTTCCACTCATATCAGTCCTTTTTTTTATAAACTCAGAAGTGCTTCAGTATTCACCAAGATTGATCTACGAGGAGCATACAACCTTATACGTATCAAGGACAGGGATGAAGGGAAGACCGCATTCAACACCCACTCAGGTCACTATGAGTACCTGTCAATGCCTTTTCGTTTATGCAACGCACATGCTGTCTTTCAGGATCTAATAAGCGATGTTCTACGAGAGTTATTAGGGCGCTTTGTCGTGTTATACCTGATATATTCTTCATCCGTGGACCAACACCGCCTTCACGTGAAACATGTCCTTTCTAAACTTCGGCAACATCAACTCATTGCCAAGCTAGAAAAGTGTGAATTTGAGATTTATAAGGTCTCATTTCTAGGCTATATTTCTAGGATGGGTTACTCATGGATCCCAGCAAGGTCCAAGCAGTCTTAGATTGGGTATGCCCAACCAATCTGAAGGCCGTACAAAGATTCCTGGGCTTTAGAATTATTACCGGATATGTATTAATTCCTTATTGGACCTGGTAGCTCCTCTATCTGCCCTAATCTGCCAAACGTCTAAATTCCAGACAAGCACGCTGGGCCTTGTTTTCTACCCGCTTCAAGTTTATTATTTCTTACAGACCTGGTTCCAAGAATGTTTAAGCGGATGCACGGACGCACTCTCCCGCCGCTTTATGACCTCTCATGCCCCTTCCACTGTTCCGCTCTCTACAGTTCCTTCATCCTCAATTCATTTGGGATTGACCCAGGATTTGGGTGCTGCTCTCCACCATTTCCAAAGAATTGCTCCTCCTTAGACTCCTTCAGATAAATTGTTTGTACCAGTCCATCTCAGGAAGGCTGTACTATCTGAGGCTCATGACAACAAGATTGCCGGACATCCTGGAGTTTTCAAAACCACTGAAGTCCTCCTGCGCACAGTTTTGTGGCCCTCTTTGGCCACTGATTTTAAAGAGTTTGCACTCTCATGTAGAGATTGTGCTAGAAACAAGAGTATCAGAAGCTCTCCATCGGGTCAAATAATGTCGTTGTCCACTCCAAGTAAACCTTGGTCACATCTGTCGATGGACCTCATTGTAGATTTACCCTGGTCATCCGGTCACAAAACAATCTGTGTTGTGTTAGATGAATTTAACAAGATGGCCCACTTTATCGCTTTAGCAGGTCTACCCAATGCCCGAACTCTGGCATCACTATTCATTCGCTATATCTTTCATCTCCACGGTCTGCCTGAAGATATTGATTCTGACCGTGGGTCTCAGTTCATGGCTCAGTTTTGGAGATCTTTCTGCAACCACCTTGACATCAACATCAGTCTGTATTTTGCCTACCATCCACAGTCAAACAGACAAACAGAAAAAGTCAATCAGTCATTGGAACAATTCATCTTATTATATTTTTCCAAATGTCATAACAATTGATCTTCTTTACTTCCGTGGGACAAATTTGCCTATAATAACTCTTGCTATTTTTCCACCCGCACATCTCCATTCTTTTGCAACTATGGCCTCCATCCCAGGTCTAATTCTCTTGCTTCAATCAACTCTTCTGGTTCTCCTGGGGTACGCCAAACAGCCTCCCATCTCACAATTATTTGGAAGAAGTTCCATTCTGCCCTGCTTCAGGCCTCCTCTCGGTCAATTTTTTTTGCAGATTGTCATTTCAGGAACTGTTCTCTTAAGGTGTGAGACAAAGTCTTGTTGTCCAACCGGAATATTAGGCTCAAACAACCCTGCAAGAAATTGGGACATAGGTTCATTAGACCGTTTTCTATTGTTAAAAAAAGTTAACTCTGTTGCCTTCAGGCTGAAGATTCCACCTTCTTTGAGAATCCCTAATATGTTTTACTGTTCCCTCCTGAAACTTGTTGTCTCGTCCTCCAAGTTTGAGACTCCTGAACAACCCAAACCCCGACCAGTCAACTTGCATGGTTCTCATGAATTTATTGTGGAGAAGATTCTCGACTGCAAGAGGATTCAGGGACAAACCCATTTTCTGGTGCATCCGAAGGGATCCAGTCCAGAAGAACGCTCTTGGGTTCCTGAGAGGCGCCTGCACGCTGACAGACTGCTCAATAGATTATTTAAACAATTCCCTGGAAAACTTGGTTTTTGAGGTTCCTTGATCCATCCTCAGGGGGGGGGGGGGGGGGGGGGAGTACTGTAATGAGTCGCGGTGGTCCCTCAGGTCACCGCAACTATCCATGCCCGCAGGAAGTGTCCAGGCTGTCTCCATGCCGGGACGTCACTTCCTGTATCACCCCGGCCGTTGCCTAGACAACAGTCGGGACGCTGTGAGTGATAGTGCCGGGTCTGGGCATTAGGGGCAACCAGGCACGTGCGCAAGTAATTGAATTAATTAATCAGCTTCTGGGGCTGATTATCATGCTGTCCTCTCTGTTTTGACATTGGTCAGTGTATGTTTATAAGGCAGTGAGGGCTTAGCCTCCCTGCAGGTTATAGTTCCTGTTTTATGTGTCTTAGCCTGCTGCTGTGCTTGGCTTTGTTCTTGTGGATTTGATTCTTGCCTGTTGCCCTGACCCTTGCTTTGTTCCTGCTTTATCCCAGTCTGCTGCCATTCCTGACCTTGACCATGATATCTGCTCTGGACCCAGACCTTGGCCTGTCTTTTTACCACGCTAGACTCTACACCACATTACTCTACGCTACAGTACGTTCATACACCTGTACCACAGCGAGAATAAGTCCTGGGGGCATCCGAGTACCTTTGAGCATAACAAGCTCTACGGGGAAGGCGGCTGCTAGAGGTGAGGAACTCTCTACCTGATTCTTCAGGTTGAATATAAGACCGTTAGTCATAACACTTCTATCGTACATTTGTAGTTGACTTCTTTGTCCTCTTTTTCACTGTTCGCTGAACACTTAAATTGTCCACCAGTAGTGGTGTTGCATAATGCCCCTCAAGGGGAGCCGCGTTGTTCCAATAACGTGCCGTCTAGGGATATCACCGGATGGCGTCACCCACACGCAGTTCGATGGACCGTGATGCAAACGGAACCAAAGTGTCGCCAGTCCTGGCTCTTAAACTCCCACTGTTTTGTCCTTTGTAGTCCCTATAAAGAGAGTCTAAGACCACACATAACTTGCAATCCGGTTGCTGGGGCAACCCAAGATTGTCCTCAGCGGCCTTATGGGAGGCAGGATAGCGGGCAAGGCCCTGTGGGGCTGTCTCCTACTAGGACTGGAAGAGGGGTCTGGATGACCGTATCTTTGGCAGGTGGGGGATTTGCTACATCCTCAATGTGTGGGAACATGAACCAGAAGTCCTCCATCACCACCAGTGGGTCAACTTGTTCTTCCGCAATTGGTACCACCAAGTGTGATTCTGAAAATAAACAGGGTCGCAGCATATTCCTGTGCTGTACTGTCACCCGTCCATCTCCATGTTCGGGCACTATATCATGCACCAGCCATCTGGATACATGTGCCTTCAGACTACGTACGGTGTTACCTGTCAGCGATCACTCAACTTGTAGCTCAGCCTCTTCATGCATACCTGCACCCTCTGTCCCAAGCGTCATGCTCCTGACGTTGCTAGCGACAGACCTTGGTGCAACCGTTTGCTAACCCCACATTGTGAGCTACCCCCAACTGGGGGTTACTGCTGCTAGACACAGCTGGTTGGTTCCATTTTCTTCATTATCAGGGGATGTGAGTGAGTGATAGGTCTTGCATCTCCCTTCCCTGGCAGTTGAACACTAAAATTTACGGTGTGTACCCAGTGGTTTATTGAACGCAGTTGTTATAAAACTATGCCACTTCTTGCACACATTTAACCCTTGTTACTCAGTGTCTCGACTTATCCCAAGCACATCTTCTTCCTCCTCCAGGTCCAAAGACTCTGGCCTAAGCCACTGATCTGTCCCGTAAGGATCTCACCTGGTTCTGGTGGTGGGGTAGACAGCAGTACACAGTTCCTGGATGTCCCATTGGAACTCATTAGTGCGGTCACTCAGCTAGAGTGGAGGTTGACACTGTCATGTAGCAAAATATGAGGCAACAGGGGAGAAATTGGGCCACGCATATGTGCAAAATAGTGGTAGCAGAGTTGTTGTCTGACATTCGTTGGGTGACTTCCCCAACCCCAAATCCCCAATTGCAAGTAACCCATTGGCAGACGGGGCGTCTCGATGCCTATCTCCTAGTTAACCCTGTGGCTGGCTGTCTGACTGGTTTGCTGGCTGTCGAGATTATGAGCCAAATATATGAAATGTGATACCAGGGATAAAGTTGCCTGTACTACTATGTGACATGTAGTGGAATGCAAAGCAACCTCATCTATGACATAACTTTAAAGCTGCAATGAACCGCTATAGGAGACAAAAGCTTTCACTGTAAACAATGTCCTGTCATTGCAGTAACTCTTAACACATAACAAGACACCAGGGATCCAGATCAGAGAGGGGGGCTGCCAATCACACACAAAGGGACAAAGTGATCCGAGAGCGCATGCATGTTTCCTATAATCCACATAAGAAAAATCTAATCCTTCCTAAATATATTTCCTATAATTGATATTAATACTTAACAAACATGTGTCCATTATTTATGAATATAATTTCTCCCCCTAATCTTCGCTCCTAATAAAGAGAGAACAATGTTATACAGCTAATATGTCAGTTATACAGCTAATATGTCACAATACAAAAACAGGACTAACATATGTATTGAGGCATATTGTAACAGTCTCTCTTAGAATGCAGGGAAGTGTACAGACTGAAACAAAGAACAGATTTAATATACAGTGTCAAATCACATATTATATTTACTATGTATCATAACCGCTGCATGAACAGTGGCAATCACATCTCCATTTTCACAGTGCTACATTGTCCCATGCTATGAATTAAAACTATTGTATGTATGATTAAAACAAATACCCAGTTCTGTGGTGAATGCTTTCTGCTGTCCTTTGAAATGTAAGAGGGAATGAGCCAGGCTGACTTAAACTTTACTTTCATTCATGCCATCTCCCTGCTCTTACCAGACCTCACATATATTATAACGTCTGCACCAAGATATCAATTATAGGGACACATATTTAGAGTTTTCTGGAAAGATAATATGTTGTTCAAATCGTGAGTTGCACCGTTTAATGTTTTACACAGACTGCAATATCACTGGTCACATTTACTCAGCAAAGGTATCTGTGCAAGGAGATGTAATTATTATATAATCTGGTATGCTTTACAATCGTGCATTGTTACCAGCAGGACGCGATAGTCTCTTATTAACGGACTTTTCTAAGGCAACACTGACACGCAGCGATCACCTTTGCATATGTTTCAAATAGCTAATCGTGTATCCTCGAGGGTACAAAAGTTAAACAGATCACCGATATATAGTGGGGCGAATTCCACACATTCTACCGAGTACTAGGGCAATATTACAGCTCTCTAATGGAAGAGATGGGCGGCCCTGAAAAGGACCTTTGTGTGTGTAATGAAATTAGACGAGAGGAGTCAGTGCTCAGCCTCCGAATCCATACAGAGTGCGGCCCTGTCTCTTCAGAGCATAGACCACATCCATAGCGGTGACAGTCTTCCGCTTGGCGTGCTCAGTGTAGGTGACGGCGTCCCGGATGACGTTCTCCAGGAAAACCTTCAGCACCCCACGGGTCTCTTCATAAATGAGGCCAGAGATACGCTTCACACCTCCTCTACGAGCCAGGCGGCGGATCGCGGGCTTTGTGATACCCTGGATATTATCCCGCAAGACTTTCCTGTGCCTCTTGGCGCCTCCTTTTCCGAGTCCTTTACCGCCTTTCCCTCTGCCAGACATGTTCAAAGGTAATCTTCTCTCCGTCCACAACAAACGAACTAAGTTGCACGCTAGACAAGCTGTCCTTTTATACAGGATAGGCGGACCTGATTGGGAACCTGAGGGAAATAGGGGAGGAGCACCAAGCAACCGGTTCCTGAGTCATACCAACACTGCCAGTTTTCAGGCCGTTGTAGTACAATTATATTTTGGTCCTGTAATGTCAATCAGGGCGACCTTTTGTTGTTAGAACGCAGAACGTAGATGTGTTCGGTTAACTCAGTATATATTTCTGTTTTCTGAGCTCTCAGGCTGGGAATAAAGCGCTGCTTGCACTTTCACTCACTTTCTGTACCAGTCTGCTACCATTTATTCAGCGGCGGTGGCTGCATTCTGCATGCTCCGTGTTCAAACTGCCGTGTGACCATCCTTTCAGTGTTGTCTGGTAGGAGACTGTCGCAAATGTTAAATCGGGAATAGTGATTACTGGACTTATACAGAGCTGACGATTGTGATGCATGACTGTATGCCTGTCAGTATGGAACATCTGTGTAACGTGACAGTCTCACAGGAGTCTGAAGGTTTAAAAAGGTAGAAATAAGACGTGAGAAGTGAAACATGACATAAAAGGAGAAGTAGGAAGGTTTACTCTGCTCAGTCACTGGGGGATCCGGGAGCTTTCTTTGGGCGCATCCACGTATTTGATCATAAGTTAAGATACAGAGAGGAGATTTAGGGAGATGGGGGTGTTGGGTGTATTTTCAGTGTATTTGCCCGGGGTTCCTCAATATAAAAAGTCTACACACGACGAAAGGGCGTCACAATGTGCTGATGAAATAAAGGACAACGAGCCGGTATTATTACACTTCATATTAAACTCATTTCTTTCAGCCATAGAAACACAAAGCGGGAGCCGACATTCTAGAACGGCGTCCATGAGGATAATGGGCGTGGTAACAATACCCCCGGAATCTGCGCACATGATTGGCTCTTCACCACAGCCAATGGCTTCGCATTCCTGGGCTCTATATAACAACTCAGTTGATGATTATCTGCATGTAAAAGTTTTGTTTCTATTTGGTGCACGGAAAATGTCAGAGACAGCTCCAGCCGCAGCGCCCGCTGCTCCAGCAGAGGCCCCCGTCAAGGGAAAGCGTCAGCCGAAGAAAGCAGCTGCAGGAAGCTCCAAGAAGGGCAACAAAACGTCCGGTCCAAGCGTGTCTGAGCAGATTGTAAAATGCGTGTCCGCATCCAAGGAGCGCAGCGGTGTTTCCCTGGCCGCCCTGAAGAAGACCCTCGCTGCTGGAGGTTACGATGTGGAGAAGAATAACAGCCGCCTGAAAGTGGCGCTCAAGAGCTTGGTGACGAAAGAGACCCTGATCCAGGTGAAAGGCAGCGGCGCCTCCGGTTCCTTCAAGCTCAACAAGAAGCAGCTGGAGAGCAAGGATAAGGCAGCTAAGAAGAAGGTGGCGGTGGTTAAACCCAAGAAAGCGGCAGCCAAGAAAGTGCCCAAGTCCCCGAAGAAGTCTCCCAGCGCAGCCAAGAGCCCGAAAAAGGCCAAGAAACGGGCAGCAGCCAAGAAAGCAGTAAAAAGCCCTAAGAAGCCGAAACCTGCTGTGAAACCCAAGAAGGCGGCCAAGAGCCCGGCTAAAAAGGCAGCTAAGCCCAAAGTAGCCAAGAGTCCGGCTAAAAAGGCAGCTAAGCCCAAAGTAGCCAAGAGCCCGGCTAAAAAGGCAGCTAAGCCGAAGAAGGCTGCTCCTAAGAAGAAGTAACTTGGAGCCGCATTCCTGTCAATCACACAAAGGCTCTTTTCAGAGCCACCCACTCGGTCTCGACAGAGCTATATAGTATATATTCCCCTCCACACACTTTTCTGTTACTCTATGGGGGTGGATGTGTGCGCTATGAAGCTGAGCTCTAGAGTAGCTGTTTCTTTCCGGCGGTGGTGCGAGAAAAGAGATTATAGCCGTATATACTGACTCCTGCCGTCTTATTATAAAGTGTCTGCAGCTTGTTTAAACGTAACGTCAGTGCACCGTGACAGCGCCATATATGGTTCACTTTTGTTTAATAGACGACACCGCCAATCTGGATGGGGGAGTTTAGTTCAACTGTGTCCGTTATCTAACGAGCATTACAATGTAACCTCGTCTAACTCAAGTTAACACACAACTAAAGCGTGATGTTATAGTCGTGGATCAGCTCTTTAGGGACGGGGTGGGTGGCTCTGAAAAGAGCCTTTGTGTTGTGGGGACAATTATCCAGCAGGAAATTACTTGCTCTTGGTTGGTTTATGGCTCTCGGTTTTCTTGGGCAGTAGGACGGCCTGGATGTTGGGCAGGACTCCTCCTTGGGCGATAGTCACCCCACCGAGTAGCTTGTTGAGCTCTTCATCGTTGCGCACAGCCAGCTGTAGGTGACGGGGGATGATGCGGGTCTTCTTGTTATCACGGGCGGCATTCCCAGCCAGCTCCAGAATCTCAGCAGTCAGGTACTCCAGCACCGCTGCCAGATACACCGGGGCGCCAGCTCCCACACGCTCCGCATAGTTCCCCTTCCTCAGCAGACGGTGAACGCGACCGACCGGGAATTGGAGACCGGCTCGAGATGAGCGAGTCTTGGCCTTAGCACGGGTCTTACCGCCCTGTTTGCCTCTTCCAGACATTTCAACTTATGTGTAAGTCAATCTACAACAATAAGGCTATCTGTCCCGCCTCCGTATATTTATACGCTGTAGGGACAGACACCCTTCTCTCATTGGTCCGCTATCAAATTAGCTAGTGCCGCTCAAGTTCAAACAAACACCAATCCGCAGCAGTGGGTGGGATTCGACATCGCACAACATCCAATAGTGCACAGAGCAGACTGTGGGTCTCATTTACATGGGCTGCCTATAAATAGAGCGGCTGTGGGAGGTATCAGGAACAGTTTCTGTACATTGTGATTGGGATCGTTTTGTCGCTATAATGCCTGAACCAGCCAAGTCTGCCCCAGCAGCCAAAAAGGGCTCAAAGAAAGCCGTCACCAAGACCCAGAAGAAAGATGGCAAGAAGCGGAGAAAGAGCAGGAAGGAGAGTTATGCTATTTACGTCTACAAGGTGCTGAAGCAGGTGCACCCCGACACCGGCATCTCCTCTAAGGCCATGGGCATCATGAACTCCTTCGTCAACGACATCTTTGAGCGCATTGCTGGAGAAGCTTCCCGCCTGGCTCACTACAACAAGCGCTCCACCATCACCTCCAGGGAGATCCAGACCGCCGTACGTCTGCTTCTGCCCGGAGAGCTGGCCAAGCACGCCGTGTCCGAGGGCACCAAGGCCGTCACCAAATACACCAGCGCCAAATAATTCACCCGTGATATCCTGAGACCACAAAGGCTCTTTTCAGAGCCACCCACCTTCTCTCTGATCGGGCTGTATTCACATTCCCTGTACGTCATGGATAACAGGTTTTCCTATACTGTACCACCACCATCCCCTGTAAGAATGTTTATTACAATACATACAATTCTACCAGCCAACGTTCTAAATAAGACGACTTCAATTTAATATTTTGTCTGTCTTGCAGTATCTATTTAACGGCTTGTAGAATGAATCCGCTCTCGCCCATTGGGTAACCCAGACGTACTTTAGTTACTCTAGGAATCAGTATAGACCCAGGCAATGTTTCGTCCTGCACCGGAGGGAGAACTGTTGTTAAAATGAATTTTAGGGACGTTACAGTAACACTTAAAAAAACGGGATAACTTTTAATACAGGTTTTAGATCTCAACATGTATAAAGCACCCGCCCCTCCCAGGTCATATAATGTCGGAAAGCTGGGTAGATGGGAGGATACAGCTCGTTTGAATGCGCATTTGGTGGCTCTGAAAAGAGCCTTTGTGCTGTGTACGTAGGAGGAACGAGTATCTATGCTCTCTCCCCTCGGATCCTGCGGGCCAGCTGGATGTCTTTGGGCATGATGGTCACTCTCTTGGCGTGGATGGCGCACAGGTTGGTGTCCTCGAAGAGCCCCACCAGATAAGCCTCGCTGGCCTCTTGCAGAGCCATGACTGCTGAGCTCTGGAAGCGCAGGTCGGTCTTGAAGTCCTGGGCGATCTCACGTACTAAGCGCTGGAAGGGCAACTTGCGGATCAGCAGCTCGGTGGACTTCTGGTAGCGGCGGATCTCTCGCAGAGCAACAGTGCCGGGACGGTAGCGGTGAGGCTTCTTCACGCCGCCAGTAGCTGGGGCGCTTTTCCTGGCAGCTTTGGTCGCCAGCTGCTTGCGGGGAGCTTTCCCGCCGGTGGACTTGCGAGCGGTTTGCTTAGTTCTAGCCATTATTCAAAATTATAATGAATATTAAAGACGGCAGCTTAACAATCCTATTTATACATAGCGCTGCACGATGATTGGATGAGTTAAGCATGCCCCCCTCCTTTGATTGGCTTAAATAAACTGTGGACTATTTCAAATTAACCCGCCAGTAGTAACGTACTTCCCAGATCAACGGTATACTAAGTCTTATTAGCAACTCGGGAATGAAAGGAGTTGAGCGGGAAAGCATTACTTTGTTTCCACGCAGCGTTCAAACAGATGTTCTATTTACTGTGTGGGAAAAACAGCCACCATTAACCCCATGCTCACCACCAGTTATTGGGATCCGCCGATCATTTGTTGCCACCGAACAGCCAGAAATTGCAGTCAACACTTTCTTCACATTCTAGTTTTTTCTTATTTTTATTGGTATTCTCTTAAAACGAAGCCGATATCAATCCATCACACAAGTACCCAGCAACATCAATAAAGGTCCAGTACCCGTTGGAGTCCCCCTGTTCTCTGAAATATGCCAGTCACACTTCTCCAAAATGCTCCACGTGTATAGTATAACCATGTATGTCACCGTGCCATTAGAATATGGTCTCTCAGGGTTATATCATAGGACAAAAGGTTTCCCTTTCTGAGGCAGGTGATAGCTTGGCAAATAAGGTTGCTTTTGGGCCAGTCAGTAAGCTGGCAACAAACATGGGCTATACGTTACCCTGGTATCCTCACAGATGCCAAGCAATATAGAGCAGACAGATTACCTTTTATCCAGAGACACATAAAATAACACAACTTAAGTTTTCACATGTAACATAATTTGTGGGCAGTGTTAGAGCACAGTTACAATTTTTTTGTTCCTTTTTAAGCTAAACTGTGGTCATCATAAACACGCACAACTCTTTGTTCCCTCATGCTCCCCTCCCCTTCTCATATACCCATCTTCCACTCCATGCAGTCCTTCCATTCCCTCTCTATTATCTACCCTCTGTCTCTCACCATGGGGTATATTTAAGAAAGCATGATAGTGCTCTTACTGGCAAATTAAGCTTCCTGGGTGTCCTCCGCAAATTTATGAAAGGTGCATTGCAGCAGATATCGTGGATATCTGCTGCTTTGCACTCCTCTTCGTTTTTAGGAGTAGTTGACATTCAACAGTATGGTGACTGCTCCCAGCTCAAATCTAACAAGTTCCGAAAAAATCCAATGCTGTCATCTCTGCTCCGAAGAGCAGAGCTGGACAGCGCATGTGTGGAGGGATCACAGGATCCCTCCCTGTCACTTACAGCTCTATCTCTGCAACGATAGTTGCAGAGACAGAGCAGGGATCTCTGTGCGCATTTGCAGTTCTTCGAAATGCACATGCGCAATTGAAGGATGAAGAGAACGAGGAGTAGATCCGGAGACAGCGCTTCCGAAGAGGGGGAATAAGCATGATTTTTTTTTTATCACAGAAACAGCAGTTTTTCGAAACAGCTGTTCCTGTGATCTGTTGTTCATAAATTTGAGAAATAGTTGAATCCTTATCCATGCGATAAGGATTGATAACTATTTCTCACTTTTGCCGATGATTGATAAATGTGCCCCATGTCTCCTTGCTCAGGTCCTATACCCATCCTCACCCCCAGCTCCCCCCGTCCTACCCTAATCACAACCCACCTCCCCGCTCAAGTAACCCTGCCAATCTCATCCATATCTCCCCACTTCCCTCCCTCGCTTTCTCCTGTGCACTCTGGAACTGCAGTGTCATGTGCAATAAACTGCCCTCTGTCCGCAACCTCTTCATCTCCATCTCTCTTAGGGGTTTATTTATTACCCTTCGCTTTTTCAGTATAAACTTTTCAATCCTCATCGCATAGATGCAGATTCAAAAGTTTCTCATATTTATTAAAAAATCAACACAGGAACAGCTGTTCCTAAAAACGACAGTTCCTGTGAAGAGTATCACTTACCTTTCACTTGAGTCTTCTCTTCTCCTCCCTGTGCGATGCTGCTGTGAGGTGCCCACAGGGGGAGGGTTGGGGGATGTCCGAGCGCCCAAACGCCGCAGGGGGGAAAGGCCCCTGACTTTGTGTGCAGGGCACTCATTTTGCTGTAAGGGGCAAAGGGAGAATACGGGAGGGACAGCTTCACAAGGTGAGTACACCAAGGGAACAGCTCTTGCCGCGGCTATACTCACGTACGCAACTCTCCGATGGTGCCCCCTTTGGTTCCTTCCACTTACCTTGTCTTCCGATCAGCACCTGTAAGACAAGAGAGACAGCACAACGACAGCCCTTCCCAACACCTCTGTTACTTACCCGATCCAGAGGGACCGCTATGGAACTCACCACACCGGACGATACCTTAGACCGACCACTCTCACGACCTGAGACGCTGTGCCCCACAGGCCTGCGCCCGCGGCCGTTAAGCCCGTCTTGTGCTGAACTTGGGTGCCCTTCCGGACGGATGGATGGGGTTCTATAAACCGCTCCAGAACTCTTCTTAGTACCTACTTAGGAACCGAGTGTTCCATACTCTACGTCAGGTCCTAGCGTCCTGCTAAAAGAGTAATTGGTACTCACTTGTTCCGCGCAGGAAACTCAGCTTGACCCGCCTTCTTCGGGTCTTCCAGGCTCTCCAACCGCTGGCGCCTCTTCTCCTGTTTGGCGCTGTCAAAGGCTGCTTTGCGAGGGCGCTCTTAGCCCTTACAAGGGCTCCCCACCGACGATCTCTGCTCCGGCGTCTTGCTTGAAGTCTTCGGGCATCAGGGTAGCTCACAGCCCTTACAAGGGCTCCCTAACGCTTCCGCCGCTGCTGGACGTCTGGACGCGACGTCCTCCTTCTTCCCCTCCGCCGCAGGATAGCCCTCGCATCGGCGCCCGGCGACAGAAAAAGCCGCGGGCACACTGACGTCATCAGCCGTTGCCGCGAGCCCTGACTGGCTAGCGGTGGCAACAGTAGTTTGAATGGCCGGAGGCGAGCCAGGATTGGTTCGCCGACCCGGCCGCTGATTGGCCAGCAGCGGGAAGTAAGCCGGGATTGGCTCATATGCCCACTGCCACCGGGACCTTTCCAGGGAGGAATGAATACTCACCGCTGGACTGGTGAGTAGCTTTGTCCTGCGCCTCCCTCTCGGGCCGCCTTGTTGCCGGGGCACTTCTCCACACTGCTCACCCCTCTTTCAATCCCTTTGCGCATGCTTCGACCGGTGACCTCGGGCATGCGCACAGAAATCCCTGAATGAAGAACCTGCGGAAAGTGACATGGAGGGATCATGTGATCCCTTCACACATGCGCTGTGCAGCTCTGCTCTTCTGAGCAGAGCTGTTTTCAGTGAAAGTTTTCAATCATGTTAATGTACGCCAGCTTCAGATGGCATATATTAACATGGTTGAAAGCTAAGTTTCGGTCACTGTTGCATAGAGTTAATGAGCACTTCCCATGCACTGTTATGGGGAGTGCTCAGTAAAACGATGAGAGATGCAAAGCAGCAGATATCTGAGATATCTGCAGCGATGCTAGAATAATACATAGTAATTTAGCCGTTAATACCCGAAAACTGTTGTTTTCGAGGATTTACCGCTAAATTAAAAGACGGATAGCTTTGATAAATAGGCCCCTCTACCTTCTAGCCATCACTGAAACTTGGCTCTCTTTTTCCGACACAGCTTTCCCCACTGCTCTCTCCCATGGGGGCATATACTTTAACCCATTCCACCAGACCAGATGACTCTCCAGGAGATGGAGTATTGACAGTACCGTAACTAGCCATTTTAGTGCCCTGGGCGAGACAGGGAACCGGCGCCCCCCATCTAAGTGGGAGTGCCAATCGTCGGGTGGGCGTGATCAACCTACTGTGGGGGCGTGGCTAGCACTTTACAAGTTCTAGACCACACTGAAGCCCCCTCCCTCCCCATTCTTCTCGGTCTGGCTTTGTAAGGATCTTTATGTAATAAGCCTCCATAGAATCAAAGTACTTTAAATGCAGCTATCACATGCTAGCTGTATAAAAAAATTATTGGTTATTGAAATAAAACTCACTGAAACAAATTAAAACATAAATGTAACGGTACCATCTGTAACACAGCTGCCCAATCATCACACTGTGCCCTCCATCACAGTTTCTCCTTTATCACACCGTGCCATGGAGCCATCTTTATCACAGTGGCCCCCTTATCACCATCACACGAAATGAGTTTATATATATATATATATATATATATATATATATATATATACATACATATACACACATACAATATAAAGAGCCTCCTAGTGTCCGCCATACCTTACAGAGAGCATTCCTGTGACCTCCATACAATACAGAGAGCATTCATTTGATCACTATACAATACAGAGAGCATTCCTATGACCACCATACTATACAGAGAGCGTTCCTATGACCGCCATACTATACAGAGAGCATTCCTATGACCACCATACTATACAGAGAGCATTCCTATGACTGCCATACTATACAGAGAGCATTCCTATGACCACCATACAATACAGAGAGCATTCTTATGACTGCAATACAGATAAATACCTCACCTGAAATTAAATCAAATAATTGGCTGGAATATTCATATGACTGGATGGTCGCCACTAACATTACTAAGTGACGCTAGTAAATCAGACAATTCGCTTATACAGTCACATGACCGGACGGTTGCCATCAACGTCGTTAGGCGACGTCAGCAAATCAGATTATTGGCTGATGCAGTCACATGACCGGACGGTTGCTATCAATGTCGCTGAGTGACGTCAGCAATTATGGGAGGGTTTTCCCATTTATAAAGCCAATTAACACACATCCCGGCTTGCCTCGAAAAAGCCTCTTAGCGAAACGCGCGTCGGCGGACGCTGCGTCTGCTACTCATGATAGATTTAGATTGTGAAAGCATTTAAGATTATCTAGAGAGACAACCAACTACTAAGTAGCTATGAAATGATGCTCATTAGATATAGCACTTTTTCATTGAAGTAATGTGTGAATGAGAATTCCAAAAAAGTAGCTCTGTATGAATGATATCTATACTAAGGAACAAGTAAATATATACTAGATAGAAAATCAGTCCCTAAAACGTGGGGAAGTGACCAATGATCCCTAAAATGGAGAGTGGATGAAGTTTTTAGTATTATATACATGTACCAATAACAATAATTGAGCTATACAAATACTCTAGAAATAGACATTTGGGGGAAAAAACTTTTACTCAATAGTAATGGTATGATGTGGATTGAATTAACAATTCCCACTGAAACTTTATAAATAAGCAACTTCTGTTGCTGCAGTAATTGAGCAACATTAGCTCTGAATAAATATCACTTGTTCTGAAATACAAATATACTTCTTACCAAACAGACTTTAAAAAAGTGGACCTGTAAAGTATAACTAGAAATGGATAACTGAGTTCTATATTTCACTATATTTCAAGGGTCCCGTATAATACGTTCATACCATATATAGTGACTATTGGTACAATATAATATATCACTTATAGGACGTCATGCCGCCAATGACCAAAGGTGGCAGACATCCCAGTTAATCCAATTTGTTCTCTTTAGTACATTTAGAAGTATCGGCTATACTTCAGAGTAGCAGCGCAGCAAGGTATTTTTTCCTGTTTCTACCTTCTTAACAGTACATATTAACCTGGTAAATACAATTCACAATCTATTTTAATATTTTGCTACAGGCCTACGAGAAAATACTCTCCATATAATAAATAAATAATATACTTTTGAATGCAAATTAATAAAGTTATATATTTAAAAAAATTCTGCCCATTAGAGTGCCTCTATTCTAAGACACACTTTTCTTTTTCTCCTTTTTTGTCAATTGTTACCTCGCCAGCTGACTGATACTGATGGCCGCGACTTGCATGTCCCTTGCAGCGAAGTCCATACCTTCTTGCGGTGGTACCTGGTGAAAACCATGGGCGTGTTAGACTCTGCGCCTCAGTACTCAGTAGCGCCAACTGCTGGCAGGTATCATCAATTCCACCTAGTGATTCTGACAAACGTAGTCTCTCCCTGACCCCTAGTTGGTTCGTGGTTAGGTCCCTGGTGGATCCGCTGGTAACAGTGTAAGAGTGCCCCACCATAGCCTCACAGTTGGAGTTGGTGGGAGGCTGGGTAGTGTCATAACAGGTGACGTTAGGACACACGGAGTCAGGAGCTAAGGAGAGGAGTGATCAGGTGAGTAAAACACTAAGTCCCCTTTTTCAGAACGGGCTCCCACCTTTTGATGGGTGGAGTACTTGGGCGGGATTGTTCCTAGGCCCTCGTACTCTCGGCGCCGAAGTATTAGACTAGAGCAAAATAAGGTGTCGGCAGCCGGGGTAGAGTCGGTGTCTCTGACTCGCAGCCGTCACCTCGGACATTGCCCTTTCGTCGAAGGGTAGTAGAGCCTCCAGTTTGTTTCCCCATGCAAGGGTCGTACCGGAGGCGTGCAGGAGGAGGAGGAGCAAGGCGAGCCTCAGATCATGGGAGGTGGTTTTCCATAGTATTCCCTCGGGATCAGGTGAGTAACTGAGGGTGGGATAGGGGATTGTGCTGCGCGCTTTGTACCATTTTTAGCACCCCTTACATTCTTCTCCTGCCCTCCCCTCTCACCCAAATCTAGCTTTCCTAGGTGCAATCTAGATGCTCTTGACCCCACTACTTTCTCCTCCTCTCTCGATACTCATGCCACCGCGATTCTCCGAGCCTGCAGGAAGTGTCCCGGCCATCTCCTCTGCGACCGTGTTGTCACTTACTGGTTCGCCCCGGCCGTTTCCTAGACAAGAGTGGGGACGCTGTGAGTGATAGCGCCGCGTCCCGACATTAGGGGCAGCCGGGCGCGTGTGCTAGTACTTGAATTAATTAATTAAACAGCTCCTGGGGCCGATTATCATGCTGTCCTCTGTGTTTTGCCATTGATCAGTCTCTGTATATAAGGCATGGATGGCTTAGCCTCCCTGTCGGTTATAGTTCCAATTTTCTGTGTATTAGCCTGGTGCTGTGCTTGAACAAATATTTCTATTAGGCTTCCTGTGTATGACCTTTGGCTTTGTTCTTGTGGACTTGATTATTGCCTGTTGCCCTGACCCTTGCTTCATTCCTGGATTATCCTTGTCTGCTGCCAGTCCTGACATCTTGCCTGGCCTTGACCACAATACTTGCTCCTGGACCCAGACCGTGGCCTATCTTTTGACCATGCTAGATTCTACACCCCGTTACTCTACGCTACAGTACGTTCATACACCTGTACAACCGCGAGTATAAGTCCTTGCCTGTACAACCGCGAGTATAAGTCCTGGGGGCAACCAAGTACTTGTGAGCATAACGAGCTCTACTGGAAAGGCGGCTGCTAGAGGTGAAGAACTCTCTACCTGGTTCTACAGGTCGATGACAAGTCGTAGCATTATAACCGGTCAGTGAAGTTCTGGAAGAGTTCGCTTCCATGGATGAAAGCGGGACGAACCCCACTCCAGCCCAAGTAATTGCAGGCCAGATCCAGACCATATCACAGGTGGTCCAGAACCTAGTTCAGCATTTGTCTGCCCAGGAAGAGGCCACCAGAGCCTCGCAAGCCCAGCAAGGCCTTCCGGGTCCTGCAATGGAGCCCAAATTGAAGCTACAAGACCGCGTCTACGGTGACAATGCTTCTTTTCACAATTTTAAGGAGAGCTGCAAACTCTACTTTTGCTTGAGACCACGCTTCTCTGGCTTTGAACAGCAAAGAGTCGGCATCATTATCTCCCTGCTCCAGGGTGATCTTCAGTCCTGGATGTTTAGCCTTGCTTCCACATGCCCTCCACTACAGTCCGTTGATAGATTCTTTGATGCACTGGGGTTGCTTTATGAAGAGCCTGACAGAGCTGCATCGGCTGAATCACATCTCAGGGCACTAAAACGGGGTCACCGCTCTGCTGAGGAATATTGTGCTGAGTTCAGGCGCTCTTCCACAGATAACGAGTGGAATGATCTGGCACTCCGGAGCCAGTTCCGTTTGGGTCTCTCGGAACAGATAAACGACTCCCTGGTGTAAAATCCTATTCCTGCTACACTGGAGAGTCTAATGCAATTGGTCATTAAAATTGACCGTAGATTTAAAGAGAGAAAAGCTGAGAGGGATACTACCGTCACCTCATGCTCTTTTTAGACTCCTCCTGCTGCACCTTTTGAAGCTGCTGAGCCCATGCAGCTAAGTGCTTATCGCCTTTCTTCGGAAGAGAAAACCCGGAGACAAACCTTAGCCCTTTGTCTATATTGTGGCAACTGGTGTCATCTCCTCCAAAACTGTGCCAACAAGTCAGACCAGCCGGGAAAAGAACAGGCCTAGAGAACGTGGAAGAGGTTTGTCTAGGTCTGCAGATTATATCTTCCAATAAAGCACTCTTGGTTCCTGCAGTAAGTTCCTTTGGTGCACAATCCACATCTGTCTCTGCTTTCCTAGACAGCGGTGCTGCAGGGAATTTTCTGGATCTGGATTTCCCTTGTACTTTGGGATTTCCTGCCATTAAGCTCGAGTCGCCCATCACTGTCTGTGGTCTGGATGGTGGTTCTTTACCAGGTGGTAAAATTTGTTCCCAACCACAACTGTTGCCGCTCACAGTGGGGGCGCTACATTCTGAAGTCTTGTCCATTGTTATGAATCCCAGTGCATTCACAAAGTGCAACGAAAGTGTAAGGCAAAGTGTATTTATTCAGGTAAATATATTAACAAAGATAACTCAAATAAACGGATAACAGGTTCCAAAGGAGACTGTATAGTAAAATGTCAGTAACAAGTATAATAAGTTTACCCCAGTCCAGAAGGCACAAGGCTGTCCAGGAAAGCAGACAGAGTCCAGGGATCAAATAGAGACCAGACAAACAAATCCAAATAGCCAGGCAGATATCAAGCAAATTGGCGAGGTCCAGAAGTCTGTCCAAAAGGTCAGGGCAACAGGTAAAACAGCGTGGTCCAAGGTACAGGCAAATGATTTGGGGTCTCAGGCAAGCAGGCAAGGTTCAAGGTACAGGCAGGGGCAGGGCCATTTTTTTTTTTTTGGGCACGGTGGGCAGCTGCCCGGGGGCCCCACGAGCAAGGTGGCCCCATAGGCACTTCTCTTAATGAGAATAAATAATTCTGCAAAAGAAAAAAAAACAGAAAAAAAATCCTACACGGGTCACTGAGCAAGTACATCTATCTATCTCTATATATCTAGATCAATATCTGTATCTGTATCTGCATACATCTATATATCTATATCTATATCTATATATATGGGCCCCGGTGCACTGATTTGCCCGGGGGCCCATAATGTTGTTAAGATGGCCCTGTGCAGGGGACATACACAGAAGTTCAGTCCAGCAGGTATACCAAATAGCACAGGAGCAGGTTAGCATCAGCCAGGAGCAAATGGATGAACTGCTCAGAGCACAGCTAGAGGCAGGTACTTAAAGCAGTGCAACAGGTGCAGTTCTAATTAGCATCAGACAAGGAGATTAACTCCTTCAGGCATGTTGCAGAGTTCAGGAGCAGGACAGCAGCAGCACCTCTGATGGATTATAGGTTCTGCTGCCAGATACAAAACAAAGGCAGTCATAACATCCATTTATCTAATTAATTGCTCTTCCGTTCTGGTGATCTTGGGGCATACCTGGCTGCAGCTTCACAGTCCGGTCATCGATTGGAACAAGGGAGACATCGTTCATTGGAGT
>JAVHZZ010000354.1:0-71000 GCA_036250195.1 Mixophyes australis | reverse complement strand
TCATGAATCATGAATCATAAATCGAATCATGAATTATGAATTGAATCATGAATCGAATCATGAATTGAATCATTAATCATGAATTGAATCATGAATCATGAATTGAATCATGAATCATGAATTATGAATCATGAATTGAATCATGAATCATGAATCATGAATTGAATCATGAATCATGAATCATGAATCGAATCATGAATCATTAATCGAGTCATGAATCATGAATCGAATCATGAATCATGAATCATGAATTGAATCATGAATCATGAATCATGAATTGAATCATGAATCATGAATCATGAATTGAATCATGAATCATGAATCATGAATCGAATCATGAATCATGAATCATGAATTGAATCATGAATCATGAATCGAATCATGAATCATGAATTGAAACATTAATTGAATCATGTATCATGAATTGAATCAGGAATCGAATCATGTATCATGAATTGAATCAGGAATCGAATCATGAATTGAATTATGAATCATGAAATGAATCATGAGTCATGAATAATGAATTGAATCATGAATCATGAATCATGAATCATGAATTGAATCATGAATCATGAATCATGAATCGAATCATGAATCATGAATCGAATCATGAATCATGAATTGAATCATGAGTTGAATCATGAATCATAAATTGAATCATGAATCATGAATCATGAATCATGAATTGAATCATGAATCATGAATTGTATCATGAATCATGAATCATGAATTGAATCATGAATCATGAATCATGAATCGAATCATGAATCATGAATCGAGTCATGAATCATGAATCGAATCATGAATCATGAATTGAATCATGAATCATGAATCATGAATTGAATCATGAATCATGAATCATGAATTGAATCATGAATCATGAATCATGAATTGAATCATGAATCATGAATCATGAATCGAATCATGAATCATGAATCATGAATCATGAATCGAATCATGAATCATGAATTGAATCATGAATCATGAATCATGAATCGAAACATGAATCATGAATTGAATCATGAATTGAATCATGAATCATGAATCATGAATTGAATCATGAATCATGAATCATGAATCGAATAATGAATCATGAATTGAATCATGAATCATGAATCATGAATCAAGAATCATGAATCGAAACATGAATCATGAATTGAATCATGAATCATGAATCATGAATTGAATCATGAATCATGAATCATGAATCGAATAATGAATCATGAATTGAATCATGAATCATGAATCATGAATCAAGAATCATGAATCGAAACATGAATCATGAATTGAATCATGAATCATGAATCATGAATTGAATCATGAATCATGAATCATGAATCGAATCATGAATCATGAATTGAATCATGAATCATGAATTGAATCATGAATCATTGATCGAATCATGAATTGAATTATGAATCATGAATCGAATCATGAATCATGAATTGAATCATGAATCATGAATCATGAATCATAAGTTGAATCATAATACATGAATCATGAATCATGAATCGAATCATGAATCATGAATCATGAATTGAATCATGAATTGAATCATGAATCATGAATCGAATCATGAATCATGAATCGAATCATGAATCATGAATTGAATCATGAATTGAATCATGAATCATTAATTGAATCATGAATCATGAATCATAAATCCAATCATGAATCATGAATTGAATCATGAATCGAATCATGAATTGAATCATTAATCATGAATTGAATCATGAATCATGAATCATGAATTGAATCATGAATTAAATCATGAATCATGAATTGAATCATGAATCATGAATTATGAATCATGAATTGAATCATGAATAATGAATCATGAATTGAATCATGAATCATGAATCATGAATTGAATCATGAATTATGAATCATGAATTGAATCATGAATCATGAATCATGAATTGAATCATGAATCATGAATCATGAATCATAAATCGAATCATGAATCATGAATCGAATCATGAATCATGAATTGAATCATGAATCATGAATCATGAATTGAATCATGAATCATGAATCATGAATTGAATCATGAATCGAATCATGAATCATGAATCGAATCATGAATCATGAATTGAATCATGAATCATGAATCATGAATTGAATCATGAATCATGATTCATGAATTGAATCATGAATCGAATCATGAATCATGAATCATGAATCATGAATCATGAATCGAATCATGAATCATGAATCATGAATCATGAATTGAATCAGGAATCATGAATTGAATCATGAATCATGAATCATGAATTGAATCATGAATCATGAATCATTAATCATGAATCGAATCATGAATCATGAATCATGAATCGAATCATGAATCATGAATCATGAATCATGAATTGAATCATGAATCATGAATCATGAATTGAATCATGAATCATGAATCATGAATTGAATCATGAATCATGAATCATGAATTGAATCATGAATCATGAATCAAGATTCATGAATCGAAACATGAATCATGAATTGAATCATGAATCATGAATCATGAATTGAATCATGAATCATGAATCATGAATCGAATAATGAATCATGAATCATGAATCATGAATTGAATCATGAATCATGAATCAAGAATCATGAATCGAAACATGAATCATGAATTGAATCATGAATCATGAATCATGAATCATGAATGGAATGATGAATCATGAATTACGAATCGAATAATGAATCATGAATCATGAATCATGAATTGAATCATGAATCATGAATCCTGAATCCAATCATGAATAATGTATCATGAATTGAATCATGAATTGAATCATGAATCATGAATCATGAATTGAATCATGAATCATGAATCAAGAATTGAATCATATATCATGAATCATAAATCGAATCATGAATCATGAATTGAATCATGACTCATGAATTATGAATCATGAATTGAATCATGAATCATGAATTATGAATCATGAATTGAATCATGAATCATGAATCATGAATTGAATCATGAATTGAATCATGAATCATGAATTGAATCATGAATCATGAATCATGAATCATAAATTGAATCATCAATCATGAATCATGAACTGAATCATGAATTGAATCATAAATCATGAATCATGAATTGAATCATGAATCATGAATCATGTATTGAATCATGAATCATGAATCATAAATCATGAATTGAATCATGAATCGAATCATGAATCATGAACTGAATCATGAATCATGAATCATGTATTGAATCATAAATCATGAATCATAAATCATGAATTAAATCATGAATCATGAATCATGAATCGAATCATGAATCACGAATCAAGAATCATGAATCGAATCATGAATTGAATCATGAATCATGAATCATAAATCATAAATTGAATCATGAATCATGAATCGAATCATGAATCATGAATCATGAATCATGAATTGAATCATGAATCGAATCATGAATCATGAATTGAATCATGAATTGAATCATGAATCATGAATCGAATCATGAATCATGAATTAAATAATAAATTGAATCATGAATCATGAATCGAATCATGAATTGAATCAGGAATCATGAATTGAATCATGAATCATGAATTATGAATTGAATCATGAATCATGAATCATAAATCGATCCATGAATCATGAATTGAATCGGGAATCGAATCATGAATTGAATCATGAATCATGAATCATGAATCGAAACATAAATTATGAATCATGTTTCATGAATTGAATCATGAATCATGAATCCTGAATCGAAACATGAATCATGAATTGAATCATGAATTGAATCATGAATCATGAATCGAATCATGAATCATGAATTGAATCATGAATTATGAATTGAATCATGACTCATAAATTATGAATCATGAATTGAATCATGAATCATGAATTATGAATCATGAATTGAATCATGAATCATGAATTATGAATCATGAGTTATGAATTGAATCATGAATTGAATCATGAATCATGAATTGAATCATGAATCATGAATCATGAATCATGAATCATAAATTGAATCATCAATCATGAATCATGAATTGAATCATGAATTGAATCATGAATCATGAATCGAATCATGAATTAAATAATAAATCATGAATCATGAATCATAAATCATGAATTGAATCATTAATCATGAAATATGTAACATGAATTATGAATCATGAATTGAATCATGAATCATGAATCATGAATTGAATCATGAATCATGAATCATGAATTGAATCATGAATCATGAATCATGAATCGAATCATGAATCATGAATCATGAATCGAATCATGAATCATGAATTGAATCATGAATCATGAATCATGAATTGAATCAGGAATCATGAATCATGAATCATGAATCGAATCATGAATCATGAATCAAGAATCATGAATCAAATCATGAATTGAATCATGAATCATGAATTGAATCATGAATCATGAATTGAATCATGAATCATGAATTCAATCATGAATCATGAATTGAATCATGAATCATGAATCATGATTTGAATCATGAATCATGAATTCAATCATGAATTCAATCATGAATCAGGAATCGAATCATGAATTCAATCATGAATCATAAATCGAATCATGAATTATGAATTGAATCAGGAATCGAATCATGAATTGAATCATGAATCATGAATTGAATCATGATTTTAATTATGAATCATGAATCATGAATTGAATCATGAATCATGAATCATGAATTGAATCATGAATCATGAATCATGAATCATGAATTGAATCATGATTTTAATTATGAATCATGAATCATGAATTGAATCATGAATCATGAATCATGAATCATGAATTGAATCATGAATCATGAATCATGAATCATGAATTGAATTATGAATTGAATCACGAATCTTGAATCATGAATTGAATCATGAATCATGAATCATAAATCATGAATCATGAATCATGAATTGAATTATGAATCATGAATTGAATCATGAATCGAATCATGAATCATGAATCGAATCATGAATCATGAATTGTATCATGAATCATGAATCATGAATTGAATCATGAATCATGAATTGAATCATGATTTTAATTATGAATCATGAATCATGAATTGAATCATGAATCATGAATCATGAATCATGAATTGAATCATGAATCATGAATCATGAATCATAAATTGAATTATGAATTGAATCATGAATCATGAATTGAATCATGAATCATGAATCATGAAATGAATCATGAATCATGAATCATGAATCATGAATTGAATTATGAATCATGAATTGAATCATGAATCGAATCATGAATCATGAATCGAATCATGAATCATGAATTGTATCATGAATCATGAATCATGAATTGAATCATGAATCATAAATCATGAATTGAATCATGAATCATGAATCATGAATCATGAATCATGAATCATGAATTGAATCATGAATCATGAATCATGAATCGAATCATGAATCAAGAATTGAATCATGAATCATGAATTATGAATCATGAATTGAATCATGAATCATGAATCATGAATTGAATCATGAATCATGAATCATGAATTGAATCATGAATCATGAATCATGAATTGAATCATGAATCATGAATCATGAATCATGAATCATGAATTGAATCATGAATCATGAATCCCGATTGAATCATGAATCATGAATCATGAATCATGAATCGAATCATGAATCATGAATTGAATCATGAATCATGAATCATGAATTGAATCATGAATCATGAATCATGAATTGAATCATGAAGCATGAATCATGAATCATAAATTGAATCATAAATCATGAATCATGAATTGTATCATGAATCATGAATCGAATCATGAATCATGAATCATGAATTGAATCATGAATTGAATCATGAATCATGAATCGAATCATGAATCATGAATCGAATCATGAATCATGAATTGAATCATGAATCATGAATCATAAATCGAATCATGAATTATGAATTGAATCATGAAGCGAATCATGAATTGAATCATTAATCATGAATTGAATCATGAATCATGAATTGAATCATGAATCATGAATTATGAATCATGAATTGAATCATGAATCATGAATCATGAATTGAATCATGAATCATGAATCATGAATCGAATCATGAATCATGAATCGAATCATGAATCATGAATTAATTCATGAATCATGAATCATGAATTAAATCATGAATCATGAATTAATGAATTGAATCATGAATTATGAATCATGAATTGAATCATGAATCATGAATCATGAATTGAATCATGAATCATGAATCATAAATCGAATCATGAATTATGAATTGAATCATGAATCGAATCATGAATTGAATCATTAATCATGAATTGAATCATGAATCATGAATCGAATCATGAATTGAATCATGAATCATGAATTGAATCATGAATCATGAATCATGAATTGAATCATGAATCATGAATCATGAATCGAATCATGAATCATGAATCATGAATTGAATCATGAATCATGAATCGAATCATGAATCATGAATTGAAACATTAATTGAATCATGTATCATGAATTGAATCAGGAATCGAATCATGTATCATGAATTGAATCAGGAATCGAATCATGAATTGAATTATGAATCATGAAATGAATCATGAGTCATGAATAATGAATTGAATCATGAATCATGAATCATGAATTGAATCATGAATCATGAATCATGAATCGAATCATGAATCATGAATCGAATCATGAATCATGAATTGAATCATGAGTTGAATCATGAATCATAAATTGAATCATGAATCATGAATCATGAATCATGAATTGAATCATGAATCATGAATTGTATCATGAATCATGAATCATGAATTGAATCATGAATCATGAATCATGAATCATGAATCGAATCATGAATCATGAATCGAGTCATGAATTGAATCATGAATCATGAATCATGAATTGAATCATGAATCATGAATCATGAATTGAATCATGAATCATGAATCATGAATTGAATCATGAATCATGAATCATGAATTGAATCATGAATCATGAATCATGAATCGAATCATGAATCATGAATCATGAATCATGAATCGAATCATGAATCATGAATTGAATCATGAATCATGAATCATGAATCGAAACATGAATCATGAATTGAATCATGAATTGAATCATGAATCATGAATCATGAATCGAATAATGAATCATGAATTGAATCATGAATCATGAATCATGAATCATGAATCAAGAATCATGAATCGAAACATGAATCATGAATTGAATCATGAATCATGAATCATGAATTGAATCATGAATCATGAATCATGAATCGAATAATGAATCATGAATCATGAATCATGAATTGAATCATGAATCATGAATTGAATCATGAATCATGGATCGAATCATGAATTGAATTATGAATCATGAATCGAATCATGAATCATGAATTGAATCATGAACCATGAATCATGAATCATAAGTTGAATCATAATACATGAATCATGAATCATGAATCGAATCATGAATCATGAATCATGAATTGAATCATGAATTGAATCATGAATCATGAATCGAATCATGAATCATGAATCGAATCATGAATCATGAATTGAATCATGAATCGAATCATGAATTGAATCATTAATCATGAATTGAATCATGAATCATGAATTATGAATCATGAATTGAATCATGAATCATGAATCATGAATTGAATCATGAATTGAATCATTAATCATGAATTGAATCATAAATCATGAATTATGAATCATGAATTGAATCATGAATAATGAATCATGAATTGAATCATGAATCATGAATCATGAATTGAATCATGAATCATGAATCATGAATTGAATCATGAATCATGAATCATAAATCGAATCATGAATCATGAATCATGAATTGAATCATGAATCATGAATCATGAATCGAATCATGAATCATGAATCGAGTCATGAATCGAATCATGAATCATGAATCGAGTCATGAATCGAATCATGAATCATGAATTGAATCATGAATCATGAATCATGAATTGAATCATGAATCATGAATCATGAATTGAATCATGAATCATGAATCATGAATTGAATCTTGAATCATGAATCATGAATCGAATCATGAATCATGAATCATGAATTGAATCATGAATCATGAATCGAATCATGAATCATGAATTGAAACATTAATTGAATCATGTATCATGAATTGAATCAGGAATCGAATCATGTATCATGAATTGAATCAGGAATCGAATCATGAATTGAATTATGAATCATGAAATGAATCATGAGTCATGAATAATGAATTGAATCATGAATCATGAATCATGAATTGAATCATGAATCATGAATCATGAATTGAATCATGAATCGAATCATGAATCATGAATCGAATCATGAAACATTAATTGAATCATGTATCATGAATTGAATCAGGAATCGAATCATGTATCATGAATTGAATCAGGAATCGAATCATGAATTGAATTATGAATCATGAAATGAATCATGAATTATGAATCATGAATTGAATCACGAATCATGAATCATGAATTGAATCATGAATCATGAATCATGAATTGAATCATGAATCATGAATCATGAATTGAATCATGAATCGAATCATGAATCATGAATCGAATCATGAATCATGAATTGAATCATGAATCATGAATCATGAATTGAATCATGAATCATGAATCATGAATTGAATCATGAATCATGAATCATGAATCGAATCATGAATCATGAATCATGAATCGAATCATGAATCATGAATTGAATCATGAATCATGAATCATGAATTGAATCAGGAATCATGAATCATAAATCATGAATCGAATCATGAATCATGAATCAAGAATCATGAATCAAATCATGAATTGAATCATGAATCATGAATTGAATCATGAATCATGAATTGAATCATGAATCATGATTTGAATCATGAATCATGAATTCAATCATGAATTCAATCATGAATCAGGAATCGAATCATGAATTCAATCATGAATCATAAATCGAATCATGAATTATGAATTGAATCAGGAATCGAATCATGAATTGAATCATGAATCATGAATTGAATCATGATTTTAATTATGAATCTAGAATCATGAATTGAATCATGAATCATGAATCATGAATCATGAATTGAATCATGAATCATGAATCATGAATTGAATTATGAATTGAATCACGAATCTTGAATCATGAATTGAATCATGAATCATGAATCATGAATCATAAATCATGAATCATGAATCATGATTCATGAATCATGAATCATAAATTGAATTATGAATTGAATCATGAATCATGAATTGAATCAAGAATCATGAATCATGAAATGAATCATGAATCATGAATCATGAATCATGAATTGAATTATGAATCATGAATTGAATCATGAATCGAATCATGAATCATGAATCGAATCATGAATCATGAATTGTATCATGAATCATGAATCATGAATTGAATCATGAATCATGAATCATGAATTGAATCATGAATCATGAATCATGAATCATGAATCATGAATTGAATCATGAATCATGAATCATGAATCGAATCATGAATCAAGAATTGAATCATGAATCATGAATTATGAATCATGAATTGAATCATGAATCATGAATTGAATCATGAATTATGAATCATGAATTGAATCATGAATCATGAATTGAATCATGAATCATGAATCATGAATCATGAATCATGAATCGAATCATGAATCATGAATCATGAATTGAATCATGAATCATGAATCATGAATCATGAATCATGAATCGAATCATGAATCATGAATCATGAATTGAATCATGAATCATGAATTGAATCATGAATCGTGAATCATGAATTGAATCATGAATCATGAATCACGATTGAATCATGAATCATGAATCATGAATCATGAATCGAATCATGAATCATGAATTGAATCATGAATCATGAATCATGAATTGAATCATGAATCATGAATCATGAATTGAATCATGAAGCATGAATCATGAATCATAAATTGAATAATAAATCATGAATCATGAATTGTATCATGAATCATGAATCGAATCATGAATCATGAATCATGAATTGAATCATGAATTGAATCATGAATCATGAATCGAATCATGAATCATGAATTGAATCATGAATCATGAATCATAAATCGAATCATGAATTATGAATTGAATCATGAATCGAATCATGAATTGAATCATTAATCATGAATTGAATCATGAATCATGAATTGAATCATGAATCATGAATTATGAATCATGAATTGAATCATGAATCATGAATCATGAATTGAATCATGAATCATGAATCATGAATCGAATCATGAATCATGAATCGAATCATGAATCATGAATTGAATCATGAATTATGAATCATGAATTAAATCATGAATCATGAATTAATGAATTGAATCATGAATTATGAATCATGAATTGAATCATGAGTCATGAATCATGAATTGAATCATGAATCATGAATCATAAATCGAATCATGAATTATGAATTGAATCATGAATCGAATCATGAATTGAATCATTAATCATGAATTGAATCATGAATCATGAATTGAATCATGAATCATGAATTATGAATCATGAATTGAATCATGAATCATGAATCATGAATTGAATCATGAATCATGAATCATGAATCGAATCATGAATCATGAATCGAGTCATGAATCATGAATCGAATCATGAATCATGAATCATGAATTGAATCATGAATCATGAATCATGAATTGAATCATGAATCATGAATCATGAATTGAATCATGAATCATGAATCATGAATCGAATCATGAATCATGAATCATGAATTGAATCATGAATCATGAATCGAATCATGAATCATGAATTGAAACATTAATTGAATCATGTATCATGAATTGAATCAGGAATCGAATCATGTATCATGAATTGAATCAGGAATCGAATCATGAATTGAATTATGAATCATGAAATGAATCATGAGTCATGAATAATGAATTGAATCATGAATCATGAATCATGAATCATGAATTGAATCATGAATCATGAATCATGAATCGAATCATGAATCATGAATCGAATCATGAATCATGAATTGAATCATGAGTTGAATCATGAATCATAAATTGAATCATGAATCATGAATCATGAATCATGAATTGAATCATGAATCATGAATTGTATCATGAATCATGAATCATGAATTGAATCATGAATCATGAATCATGAATCGAATCATGAATCATGAATCGAGTCATGAATCATGAATCGAATCATGAATCATGAATTGAATCATGAATCATGAATCATGAATTGAATCATGAATCATGAATCATGAATTGAATCATGAATCATGAATCATGAATTGAATCATGAATCATGAATCATGAATCGAATCATGAATCATGAATCATGAATCATGAATCGAATCATGAATCATGAATTGAATCATGAATCATGAATCATGAATCGAAACATGAATCATGAATTGAATCATGAATTGAATCATGAATCATGAATCATGAATTGAATCATGAATCATGAATCATGAATCGAATAATGAATCATGAATTGAATCATGAATCATGAATCATGAATCAAGAATCATGAATCGAAACATGAATCATGAATTGAATCATGAATCATGAATCATGAATTGAATCATGAATCATGAATCATGAATCGAATAATGAATCATGAATTGAATCATGAATCATGAATCATGAATCAAGAATCATGAATCGAAACATGAATCATGAATTGAATCATGAATCATGAATCATGAATTGAATCATGAATCATGAATCATGAATCGAATCATGAATCATGAATTGAATCATGAATCATGAATTGAATCATGAATCATTGATCGAATCATGAATTGAATTATGAATCATGAATCGAATCATGAATCATGAATTGAATCATGAATCATGAATCATGAATCATAAGTTGAATCATAATACATGAATCATGAATCATGAATCGAATCATGAATCATGAATCATGAATTGAATCATGAATTGAATCATGAATCATGAATCGAATCATGAATCATGAATCGAATCATGAATCATGAATTGAATCATGAATTGAATCATGAATCATTAATTGAATCATGAATCATGAATCATAAATCCAATCATGAATCATGAATTGAATCATGAATCGAATCATGAATTGAATCATTAATCATGAATTGAATCATGAATCATGAATCATGAATTGAATCATGAATTAAATCATGAATCATGAATTGAATCATGAATCATGAATTATGAATCATGAATTGAATCATGAATAATGAATCATGAATTGAATCATGAATCATGAATCATGAATTGAATCATGAATTATGAATCATGAATTGAATCATGAATCATGAATCATGAATTGAATCATGAATCATGAATCATGAATCATAAATCGAATCATGAATCATGAATCGAATCATGAATCATGAATTGAATCATGAATCATGAATCATGAATTGAATCATGAATCATGAATCATGAATTGAATCATGAATCGAATCATGAATCATGAATCGAATCATGAATCATGAATTGAATCATGAATCATGAATCATGAATTGAATCATGAATCATGATTCATGAATTGAATCATGAATCGAATCATGAATCATGAATCATGAATCATGAATCATGAATCGAATCATGAATCATGAATCATGAATCATGAATTGAATCATGAATCATGAATCGAATCATGAATCATGAATTGAATCATGAGTTGAATCATGAATCATGAATCATGAATTGAATCATGAATCATGAATCGAATCTTAAATCATGAATCATGAATCATGATTCATGAATTGAATCATGAATCATGAATTATGAATCGAATCATGAATCATGAATTAAATCATGAGTTGAATCATGAATCATAAATTGAATCATGAATCATGAAATGAATCATGAATTGAATCATGAATTGAATCATGATTCATGAATCATGAATTGAATCATGAATCATGAATCATGAATCATGAATCATGAATCATGAATTCAATCATGAATCATGATTTGAATCAGGAATCGAATCATGAATCATGAATTGAATCATGATTTTAATTATGAATCATGAATCATGAATTGAATCATGAATCATGAATCATGAATCATGAATTGAATTATGAATTGAATCATGAATCTTGAATCATGAATTGAATCATGAATCATGAATCATAAATCATGAATCATGAATCATGAATTGAATTATGAATTGAATCATGAATCATGAATTGAATCATGAATCATGAATCATGAAATGAATCATGAATCATGAATCATGAATTGAATCATGAATCATGAATCGAATCATGAATCATGAATCGAATCATGAATCATGAATTGTATCATGAATCATGAATCATGAATTGAATCATGAATCATGAATCATGAATTGAATCATGAATCATGAATCATGAATCGAATCATAATTCATGAATCATGAATCATGAATTGAATCATGAATTATGAATCATGAATTGAATCATGAATCATGAATCATGAATTGAATCATGAATCATGAATCATGAATCATGAATCATAAATCGAATCATGAATCATGAATCGAATCATGAATCATGAATTGAATCATGAATCATGAATCAAGAATTGAATCATGAATCATGAATCATGAATTGAATCATGAATCATGAATCATGAATCATGAATCGAATCATGAATCATGAATCATGAATCATGAATTGAATCATGAATCATGAATCGAATCATGAATTGAATCATGAGTTGAATCATGAATCATAAATTGAATCATGAATCATGAATCATAAATTGAATCATGAATCATGATTCATGAATTGAATCATGAATCATGAATTATGAATTGAATCATGAATCATGAATTAAATCATGAGTTGAATCATGAATCATAAATTGAATCATGAATCATGAAATGAATCATGAATTGAATCATGAATTGAATCATGATTCATGAATCATGAATTGAATCATGAATCATGAATCATGAATCATGAATTCAATCATGAATCATGATTTGAATCAGGAATCGAATCATGAATTGAATCATGATTTTAATTATGAATCATGAATCATGAATTGAATCATGAATCATGAATCATGAATCATGAATTGAATTATGAATTGAATCATGAATCTTGAATCATGAATTGAATCATGAATCATGAATCATAAATCATGAATCATGAATCATGAATTGAATTATGAATTGAATCATGAATCATGAATTGAATCATGAATCATGAATTGAATCATGAATCATGAATCATGAATTGAATCATGAATCATGAATCATGAATTGAATCATGAATCATGAATCGAATCATGAATCATGAATCGAATCATGAATCATAAATTGTATCATGAATCATGAATCATGAATTGAATCATGAATCATGAATCATGAATCGAATCATGAATCATGAATCATGAATTGAATCATGAATCATGAATTGAATCATGAATCATGAATTATGAATCATGAATTGAATCATGAATCATGAATCATGAATTGAATCATGAATCATGAATCATGAATTGAATCATGAATCATGAATCATGAATTGAATCATGAATTATGAATAATGAATCATGAATCGAATCATGAATCATGAATCATGAATCGAATCATGAATCATGAATTAAATCATGAATCATGAATCATGAATTGAATCATGAATCATGAATTGAATTATAAATCATGAATTGAATCATGAATTGAATCATGAATCAAGAATCGAATCATGAATCATGAATTGAATCAAGAATCATGAATCATGAATCATAAATTGAATCATAAATCATGAATCATGAATTGAATCATGAATCATGAATCGAATCATGTATCATGAATCATGAATTGAATCATGAATCATGAATCGAATCATGAATCATGAATCATGAATCATGAATTGAATCATGAATCATGAATTGAATCAGGAATCGAATCATGAATTCAATCATGAATCATAAATCGAATCATGAATTGAATCAGAAATCGAATCATGAATTGAATCATGAATCATGAATCATGAATCATGAATTGAATTATGAATTGAATCATGAATCTTGAATCATGAATTGAATCATGAATCATGAATCATAAATCATGAATCATGAATCATGAATCATGATTCATGAATCATGAATTGAATTATGAATTGAATCATGAATCATGAATTGAATCATGAATCATGAATCATGAATTGAATTATGAATCATGAATTGTATCATGAATCATGAATCATGAATTGAATCATGAATCATGAATTGAATCATGAATCATGAATCATGAATCATGAATCGAATCATGAATCATGAATCATGAATCGAATCATGAATCATGAATTGAATCATGAATCATGAATCATGAATTGAATCATGAATCATGAATTAATGAATTGAATCATGAATCATAAATCATGAATCGAATCATGAATCATGAATCATGAATTGAATCATGAATCATGAATCGAATCATGAATCATGAATTAAATCATAAATCATGAATCATGAATTGAATCATGAATCATGAATTAATGAATTGAATCATGAATCATGAATCATGAATCGAATCATGAATCATGAATCATGAATTGAATCATGAATCATGAATCTAATCATGAATCATGAATTGAAACATTATTTGAATCATGTATCATGAATTGAATAAGGAATCGAATCATGAATTGAATTATGAATCATGAAATGAATCATGAGTCATGAATAATGAATTGAATCATGAATCATGAATCATGAATCATGAATTGAATCATGAATCATGAATCGAATCATGTATCATGAATCATGAATTGAATCATGAATCTAGAATCGAATCATGAATCATGAATCATGAATCATGAATTGAATCATGAATCATGAATTGAATCAGGAATCGAATCATGAATTCAATCATGAATCATAAATCGAATCATGAATCATGAATTGAATCAGAAATCGAATCATGAATTCAATCATGAATCATGAATTGAATCATGATTTTAATTATGAATCATGAATCATGAATTGAATCATGAATCATGAATCATGAATCATGAATTGAATTATGAATTGAATCATGAATCTTGAATCATGAATTGAATCATGAATCATGAATCATAAATCATGAATCATGAATCATGAATCATAAATCATGAATCATGAATCATGATTCATGAATCATGAATCATGAATTGAATTATGAATTGAATCATGAATCATGAATTGAATCATGAATCATGAATCATGAAATGAATCATGAATCATGAATCATGAATTGAATTATGAATCATGAATTGTATCATGAATCATGAATCATGAATTGAATCATGAATCATGAATCATGAATCATGAATCGAATCATGAATCATGAATCGAATCATGAATCATGAATTGAATCATGAATCATGAATCATGAATTGAATCATGAATCATGAATTAATGAATTGAATCATGAATCATGAGTCATGAATCGAATCATGAATCATGAATCATGAATTGAATCATGAATCATGAATCGAATCATGAATCATAAATTGAATCATGAATCATGAATCATGAATTGAATCATGAATCATGAATTAATGAATTGAATCATGAATCATGAATCATGAATCGAATCATGAATCATGAATCATGAATTGAATCATGAATCATGAATCGAATCATGTATCATGAATTGAAACATTATTTGAATCATGTATCATGAATTGAATAAGGAATCGAATCATGAATTGAATTATGAATCATGAAATGAATCATGAGTCATGAATAATGAATTGAATCATGAATCATGAATCATGAATCATGAATTGAATCATGAATCATGAATCATGAATCGAATCATGAATCATGAATTGAATCATGAATCATGAATCGAATCATGAATCATGAATTGAATCATGAATCATGAATCATGAATTGAATCATGAATCATGAATTGAATCATGAATCATGAATTAATGAATTAAATCATGAATCATGAATCATGAATCGAATCATGAATCATGAATCGAATCATGAATCATGAATTGAAACATTATTTGAATCATGTATCATGAATTGAATCATGAATTATGAATCATGAATCATGAATCGAATCATGAATCATGAATCATGAATCGAATCATGAATCATGAATTAAATCATGAATCATGAATCATGAATTGAATCATGAATCATGAATCATGAATTGAATCATGAATCATGAATCATGAATCATGAATCATGAATCGAATCATGAATCATGAATCGAATCATGAATCATGAATTGAATCATGAATCATGAATCGAACCATGAATCATGAATTGAATCATGAATCATGAATCATGAATTGAATCATGAATCATGAATTAATGAATTAAATAATGAATCATGAATCGAATCATGAATCATGAATTAATGAATTAAATCATGAATCATGAATCATGAATCGAATCATGAATCATGAATCATGAATTGAATCATGAATCATGAATTGAAACATTATTTGAATCATGTATCATGAATTGAATCATGAATTATGAATCATGAATCATGAATCGAATCATGAATCATGAATCATGAATCGAATCATGAATCATGAATTAAATCATAAATCATGAATCATGAATTGAATCATGAATCATGAATCATTAATCATGAATCATGAATCATGAATCATGAATCATGAATCGAATCATGAATCATGAATTAAATCATAAATCATGAATCATGAATTGAATCATGAATCATGAATCATTAATCATGAATCATGAATCATGAATCATGAATCGAATCATGAATCATGAATCATGAATCGAATCATGAATCATGAATCGAATCATGAATCATGAATTGAATCATGAATCATGAATCAAGAATCATGAATCGAAACATGAATCATGAATTGAATCATGAATCATGAATCATGAATCGAATAATGAATAATGAATCATGAATCATGAATTGAATCATGAATCATGAATCAAGAATCATGAATCGAAACATGAATCATGAATTGAATCATGAATCATGAATTGAATCATGAATCATGAATTAAATCATGAATCATGAATTGAATCATGAATTGAATCATGAATCAAGAATCAAATCATGAATCATGAATTGAATCAAGAATCATGAATTCAATTATGAATTGAATCATGAATCATGAATCATGAATTGAATTATGAATTGAATCATGAATCTTGAATCATGAATTGAATCATGAATCATGAATCATAAATCATGAATCATGAATCATGAATCATGAATCATAAATCATGAATCATGAATCATGATTCATGAATCATGAATCATGAATTGAATTATGAATTGAATCATGAATCATGAATTGAATCATGAATCATGAATCATGAATCATTAATCATGAATCATGAATTGAATTATGAATTGAATCATGAATCATGAATTGAATCATGAATCATGAATCATGAAATGAATCATGAATCATGAATTGAATTATGAATCATGAATTGTATCATGAATCATGAATCATGAATTGAATCATGAATCATGAATCATGAATTGAATCATGAATCATGAATCATGAATCATGAATCGAATCATGAATCATGAATCATGAATCGAATCATGAATCATGAATTGAATCATGAATCATGAATCATGAATTGAATCATGAATCATGAATTAATGAATTGAATCATGAATTAATGAATCATGAATCGAATCATGAATCATGAATTGAATCATGAATCATGAATCGAATCATGAATCATGAATTGAATCATGAATCATGAATCATGAATTGAATCATGAATCATGAATTAATGAATTAAATCATGAATCATGAATCATGAATCGAATCATGAATCATGAATCATGAATTGAATCATGAATCATGAATCGAATCATGAATCATGAATTGAAACATTATTTGAATCATGTATCATGAATTGAATCATGAATTATGAATCATGAATCATGAATCGAATCATGAATCATGAATCATGAATCGAATCATGAATCATAAATTAAATCATGAATCATGAATCATGAATTGAATCATGAATCATGAATCATTAATCATGAATCATGAATCATGAATCATGGATCGAATCATGAATCATGAATCATGAATCATGAATCGAATCATAAATCATGAATCGAATCATGAATCATGAATTGAATCATGAATCATGAATCAAGAATCATGAATCGAAACATGAATCATGAATTGAATCATGAATCATGAATCATGAATTGAATCATGAATCATGAATCATGAATCGAATAATGAATAATGAATCATGAATCATGAATTGAATCATGAATCATGAATCAAGAATCATGAATCGAAACATGAATCATGAATTGAATCATGAATCATGAATCATGAATCATGAATTGAATCATGAATCATGAATTAAATCATGAATCATGAATTGAATCATGAATTGAATCATGAATCAAGAATCGAATCATGAATCATGAATTGAATCAAGAATCATGAATCGAATCATGTATCATGAATCATGAATTGAATCATGAATCATGAATCGAATCATGAATCATGAATTGAATCATGAATCATGAATTGAATCATGAATCGAATCATGAATCATAAATTGAATCATGAATCATGAATTGAATCAGGAATCGAATCATGAATTGAATCATGAATCATAAATCGAATCATGAATCATGAATTGAATCAGGAATCGAATCATGAATTGAATCTTGAATCATGAATTGAATCATGATTTTAATTATGAATCATGAATCATGAATTGAATCATGAATCATGAATTAATGAATTGAATCATGAATCATGAATCATGAATCGAATCATGAATCATGAATCATGAATTGAATCATGAATCATGAATCGAATCATGTATCATGAATTGAAACATTATTTGAATCATGTATCATGAATTGAATAAGGAATCGAATCATGAATTGAATTATGAATCATGAAATGAATCATGAGTCATGAATAATGAATTGAATCATGAATCATGAATCATGAATCATGAATTGAATCATGAATCATGAATCATGAATCGAATCATGAATCATGAATTGAATCATGAATCATGAATCGAATCATGAATCATGAATTGAATCATGAATCATGAATCATGAATTGAATCATGAATCATGAATCATGAATTGAATCATGAATCATGAATTAATGAATTAAATCATGAATCATGAATCATGAATCGAATCATGAATCATGAATTGAATCATGAATCATGAATCGAATCATGAATCATGAATTGAAACATTATTTGAATCATGTATCATGAATTGAATCATGAATTATGAATCATGAATCATGAATCGAATCATGAATCATGAATCATGAATCGAATCATGAATCATGAATTAAATCATGAATCATGAATTGAATCATGAATCATGAATCATGAATTGAATCATGAATCATGAATCATGAATCATGAATCATGAATCGAATCATGAATCATGAATCGAATCATGAATCATGAATTGAATCATGAATCATGAATCGAACCATGAATCATGAATTGAATCATGAATCATGAATCATGAATTGAATCATGAATCATGAATTAATGAATTAAATAATGAATCATGAATCGAATCATGAATCATGAATTAATGAATTAAATCATGAATCATGAATCATGAATCGAATCATGAATCATGAATCATGAATTGAATCATGAATCATGAATTGAAACATTATTTGAATCATGTATCATGAATTGAATCATGAATTATGAATCATGAATCATGAATCGAATCATGAATCATGAATCATGAATCGAATCATGAATCATGAATTAAATCATAAATCATGAATCATGAATTGAATCATGAATCATGAATCATTAATCATGAATCATGAATCATGAATCATGAATCATGAATCGAATCATGAATCATGAATTAAATCATAAATCATGAATCATGAATTGAATCATGAATCATGAATCATTAATCATGAATCATGAATCATGAATCATGAATCGAATCATGAATCATGAATCATGAATCGAATCATGAATCATGAATCGAATCATGAATCATGAATTGAATCATGAATCATGAATCAAGAATCATGAATCGAAACATGAATCATGAATTGAATCATGAATCATGAATCATGAATCATGAATTGAATCATGAATCATGAATCATGAATCGAATAATGAATAATGAATCATGAATCATGAATTGAATCATGAATCATGAATCAAGAATCATGAATCGAAACATGAATCATGAATTGAATCATGAATCATGAATCATGAATTGAATCATGAATCATGAATTAAATCATGAATCATGAATTGAATCATGAATTGAATCATGAATCAAGAATCAAATCATGAATCATGAATTGAATCAAGAATCATGAATTCAATTATGAATTGAATCATGAATCATGAATCATGAATTGAATTATGAATTGAATCATGAATCTTGAATCATGAATTGAATCATGAATCATGAATCATAAATCATGAATCATGAATCATGAATCATGAATCATAAATCATGAATCATGAATCATGATTCATGAATCATGAATCATGAATTGAATTATGAATTGAATCATGAATCATGAATTGAATCATGAATCATGAATCATGAATCATTAATCATGAATCATGAATTGAATTATGAATTGAATCATGAATCATGAATTGAATCATGAATCATGAATCATGAAATGAATCATGAATCATGAATTGAATTATGAATCATGAATTGTATCATGAATCATGAATCATGAATTGAATCATGAATCATGAATCATGAATTGAATCATGAATCATGAATCATGAATCATGAATCGAATCATGAATCATGAATCATGAATCGAATCATGAATCATGAATTGAATCATGAATCATGAATCATGAATTGAATCATGAATCATGAATTAATGAATTGAATCATGAATTAATGAATCATGAATCGAATCATGAATCATGAATTGAATCATGAATCATGAATCGAATCATGAATCATGAATTGAATCATGAATCATGAATCATGAATTGAATCATGAATCATGAATTAATGAATTAAATCATGAATCATGAATCATGAATCGAATCATGAATCATGAATCATGAATTGAATCATGAATCATGAATCGAATCATGAATCATGAATTGAAACATTATTTGAATCATGTATCATGAATTGAATCATGAATTATGAATCATGAATCATGAATCGAATCATGAATCATGAATCATGAATCGAATCATGAATCATAAATTAAATCATGAATCATGAATCATGAATTGAATCATGAATCATGAATCATTAATCATGAATCATGAATCATGAATCATGGATCGAATCATGAATCATGAATCATGAATCATGAATCGAATCATAAATCATGAATCGAATCATGAATCATGAATTGAATCATGAATCATGAATCAAGAATCATGAATCGAAACATGAATCATGAATTGAATCATGAATCATGAATCATGAATTGAATCATGAATCATGAATCATGAATCGAATAATGAATAATGAATCATGAATCATGAATTGAATCATGAATCATGAATCAAGAATCATGAATCGAAACATGAATCATGAATTGAATCATGAATCATGAATCATGAATCATGAATTGAATCATGAATCATGAATTAAATCATGAATCATGAATTGAATCATGAATTGAATCATGAATCAAGAATCGAATCATGAATCATGAATTGAATCAAGAATCATGAATCGAATCATGTATCATGAATCATGAATTGAATCATGAATCATGAATCGAATCATGAATCATGAATTGAATCATGAATCATGAATTGAATCATGAATCGAATCATGAATCATAAATTGAATCATGAATCATGAATTGAATCAGGAATCGAATCATGAATTGAATCATGAATCATAAATCGAATCATGAATCATGAATTGAATCAGGAATCGAATCATGAATTGAATCTTGAATCATGAATTGAATCATGATTTTAATTATGAATCATGAATCATGAATTGAATCATGAATCATGAATTAATGAATTGAATCATGAATCATGAATCATGAATCGAATCATGAATCATGAATCATGAATTGAATCATGAATCATGAATCGAATCATGTATCATGAATTGAAACATTATTTGAATCATGTATCATGAATTGAATAAGGAATCGAATCATGAATTGAATTATGAATCATGAAATGAATCATGAGTCATGAATAATGAATTGAATCATGAATCATGAATCATGAATCATGAATTGAATCATGAATCATGAATCATGAATCGAATCATGAATCATGAATTGAATCATGAATCATGAATCGAATCATGAATCATGAATTGAATCATGAATCATGAATCATGAATTGAATCATGAATCATGAATCATGAATTGAATCATGAATCATGAATTAATGAATTAAATCATGAATCATGAATCATGAATCGAATCATGAATCATGAATTGAATCATGAATCATGAATCGAATCATGAATCATGAATTGAAACATTATTTGAATCATGTATCATGAATTGAATCATGAATTATGAATCATGAATCATGAATCGAATCATGAATCATGAATCATGAATCGAATCATGAATCATGAATTAAATCATGAATCATGAATTGAATCATGAATCATGAATCATGAATTGAATCATGAATCATGAATCATGAATCATGAATCATGAATCGAATCATGAATCATGAATCGAATCATGAATCATGAATTGAATCATGAATCATGAATCGAACCATGAATCATGAATTGAATCATGAATCATGAATCATGAATTGAATCATGAATCATGAATTAATGAATTAAATAATGAATCATGAATCGAATCATGAATCATGAATTAATGAATTAAATCATGAATCATGAATCATGAATCGAATCATGAATCATGAATCATGAATTGAATCATGAATCATGAATTGAAACATTATTTGAATCATGTATCATGAATTGAATCATGAATTATGAATCATGAATCATGAATCGAATCATGAATCATGAATCATGAATCGAATCATGAATCATGAATTAAATCATAAATCATGAATCATGAATTGAATCATGAATCATGAATCATTAATCATGAATCATGAATCATGAATCATGAATCATGAATCGAATCATGAATCATGAATTAAATCATAAATCATGAATCATGAATTGAATCATGAATCATGAATCATTAATCATGAATCATGAATCATGAATCATGAATCGAATCATGAATCATGAATCATGAATCGAATCATGAATCATGAATCGAATCATGAATCATGAATCGAATCATGAATCATGAATTGAATCATGAATCATGAATCAAGAATCATGAATCGAAACATGAATCATGAATTGAATCATGAATCATGAATCATGAATCATGAATTGAATCATGAATCATGAATCATGAATCGAATAATGAATAATGAATCATGAATCATGAATTGAATCATGAATCATGAATCAAGAATCATGAATCGAAACATGAATCATGAATTGAATCATGAATCATGAATCATGAATTGAATCATGAATCATGAATTAAATCATGACTCATGAATTGAATCATGAATTGAATCATGAATCAAGAATCAAATCATGAATCATGAATTGAATCAAGAATCATGAATTCAATTATGAATTGAATCATGAATCATGAATCATGAATCATGAATTGAATTATGAATTGAATCATGAATCTTGAATCATGAATTGAATCATGAATCATGAATCATAAATCATGAATCATGAATCATGAATCATGAATCATAAATCATGAATCATGAATCATGATTCATGAATCATGAATCATGAATTGAATTATGAATTGAATCATGAATCATGAATTGAATCATGAATCATGAATCATGAATCATTAATCATGAATCATGAATTGAATTATGAATTGAATCATGAATCATGAATTGAATCATGAATCATGAATCATGAAATGAATCATGAATCATGAATTGAATTATGAATCATGAATTGTATCATGAATCATGAATCATGAATTGAATCATGAATCATGAATCATGAATTGAATCATGAATCATGAATCATGAATCATGAATCGAATCATGAATCATGAATCATGAATCGAATCATGAATCATGAATTGAATCATGAATCATGAATCATGAATTGAATCATGAATCATGAATTAATGAATTGAATCATGAATTAATGAATCATGAATCGAATCATGAATCATGAATTGAATCATGAATCATGAATCGAATCATGAATCATGAATTGAATCATGAATCATGAATCATGAATTGAATCATGAATCATGAATTAATGAATTAAATCATGAATCATGAATCATGAATCGAATCATGAATCATGAATCATGAATTGAATCATGAATCATGAATCGAATCATGAATCATGAATTGAAACATTATTTGAATCATGTATCATGAATTGAATCATGAATTATGAATCATGAATCATGAATCGAATCATGAATCATGAATCATGAATCGAATCATGAATCATAAATTAAATCATGAATCATGAATCATGAATTGAATCATGAATCATGAATCATTAATCATGAATCATGAATCATGAATCATGGATCGAATCATGAATCATGAATCATGAATCATGAATCGAATCATAAATCATGAATCGAATCATGAATCATGAATTGAATCATGAATCATGAATCAAGAATCATGAATCGAAACATGAATCATGAATTGAATCATGAATCATGAATCATGAATTGAATCATGAATCATGAATCATGAATCGAATAATGAATAATGAATCATGAATCATGAATCGAATCATAAATCATGAATCGAAACATGAATCATGAATTGAATCATGAATCATGAATCATGAATCATGAATTGAATCATGAATCATGAATTAAATCATGAATCATGAATTGAATCATGAATTGAATCATGAATCAAGAATCGAATCATGAATCATGAATTGAATCAAGAATCATGAATCGAATCATGTATCATGAATCATGAATTGAATCATGAATCATGAATCGAATCATGAATCATGAATTGAATCATGAATCATGAATTGAATCATGAATCGAATCATGAATCATAAATTGAATCATGAATCATGAATTGAATCAGGAATCGAATCATGAATTGAATCATGAATCATAAATCGAATCATGAATCATGAATTGAATCAGGAATCGAATCATGAATTGAATCTTGAATCATGAATTGAATCATGATTTTAATTATGAATCATGAATCATGAATTGAATCATGAATCATGAATCATGAATCATGAATTGAATTATGAATCATGAATCATAAATCATGAATCATGAATCATGAATTGAATTATGAATTGAATCATGAATCATGAATTGAATCATGAATCATGAATCATGAAATGAATCATGAATCATGAATTGAATTATGAATCATGAATCGAATCATGAATCGAATCATGAATCATGAATCGAATCATGAATCATGAATTGAATCATGAATCATGAATCGAATCATGAATCATGAATCGAATCATGAATCATGAATCGAATCATGAATCATGAATTGTATCATGAATCATGAATCATGAATTGAATCATGAATCATGAATCATGAATTGAATCATGAATCATGAATCATGAATCGAATCATGAATCATGAATCATGAATCATGAATTGAATCATGAATCATGAATTGAATCATGAATCATGAATTATGAATCATGAATTGAATCATGAATCATGAATTATGAATCATGAATTGAATCATGAATCATGAATCATGAATTGAATCATGAATCATGAATCAAATCATGAATCATGAATCATGAATCGAATCATGAATCATGAATTGAATCATGAATCATGAATCATGAATTGAATCATGAATCATGAATCATGAATTGAATCATGAATCATGAATCATGAATCGAATCATGAATCAAATCATGAATAATGAATCGAATCATGAATCATGAATTGAATCATGAGTTGAATCATGAATCATAAATTGAATCATGAATCATGAATCATGAATTGAATCATGAATCATGAATCATGAATTATGAATCGAATCATGAATCATGAATTAAATCATGAGTTGAATCATGAATCATAAATTGAATCATGAATCATGAAATGAATCATGAATTGAATCATGAATTGAATCATGATTCATGAATCATGAATTGAATCATGAATCATGAATCATGAATCATGAATCATGAATTGAATCATGAATCATGATTTGAATCAGGAATCGAATCATGAATCATGAATTCAATCATGATTTTAATTATGAATCATGAATCATGAATTGAATCATGAATCATGAATTGAATTATGAATTGAATCATGAATCTTGAATCATGAATTATGAATCATGAATTGAATCATGAATCATGAATTATGAATCATGAATTGAATCATGAATTATGAATCATGAGTTATGAATTGAATCATGAATTGAATCATGAATCATGAATTGAATCATGAATCATGAATCATGAATCATGAATCATGAATTGAATCATGAATCATGAATCATGAATCGAATCATGAATTGAATAATAAATCATGAATCATGAATCATAAATCATGAATTGAATCATTAATCATGAAATATGTAACATGAATTATGAATCATGAATTGAATCATGAATCATGAATCATGAATTGAATCATGAATCATGAATCATGAATTGAATCATGAATCATGAATCGAATCATGAATCATGAATCATGAATCGAATCATGAATTATGAATTGAATCATGAATCATGAATTGAATCAGGAATCATGAATCATGAATCATGAATCGAATCATGAATCATGAATCAAGAATCATGAATCAAATCATGAATTGAATCATGAATCATGAATTGAATCATGAATCATGAATTGAATCATGAATCATGAATCATGATTTGAATCATGAATCATGAATTCAATCATGAATTCAATCATGAATCAGGAATCGGATCATGAATTCAATCATGAATCATAAATCGAATCATGAATTATGAATTGAATCAGGAATCGAATCATGAATTGAATCATGAATCATGAATTGAATCATGATTTTAATTATGAATCATGAATCATGAATTGAATCATGAATCATGAATCATGAATCGAATAATGAATAATGAATCATGAATCATGAATCGAATCATAAATCATGAATCGAAACATGAATCATGAATTGAATCATGAATCATGAATCATGAATCATGAATTGAATCATGAATCATGAATTAAATCATGAATCATGAATTGAATCATGAATTGAATCATGAATCAAGAATCGAATCATGAATCATGAATTGAATCAAGAATCATGAATCGAATCATGTATCATGAATCATGAATTGAATCATGAATCATGAATCGAATCATGAATCATGAATTGAATCATGAATCATGAATTGAATCATGAATCGAATCATGAATCATAAATTGAATCATGAATCATGAATTGAATCAGGAATCGAATCATGAATTGAATCATGAATCATAAATCGAATCATGAATCATGAATTGAATCAGGAATCGAATCATGAATTGAATCTTGAATCATGAATTGAATCATGATTTTAATTATGAATCATGAATCATGAATTGAATCATGAATCATGAATCATGAATCATGAATTGAATTATGAATCATGAATCATAAATCATGAATCATGAATCATGAATTGAATTATGAATTGAATCATGAATCATGAATTGAATCATGAATCATGAATCATGAAATGAATCATGAATCATGAATTGAATTATGAATCATGAATCGAATCATGAATCGAATCATGAATCATGAATCGAATCATGAATCATGAATTGAATCATGAATCATGAATCGAATCATGAATCATGAATCGAATCATGAATCATGAATCGAATCATGAATCATGAATTGTATCATGAATCATGAATCATGAATTGAATCATGAATCATGAATCATGAATTGAATCATGAATCATGAATCATGAATCGAATCATGAATCATGAATCATGAATCATGAATTGAATCATGAATCATGAATTGAATCATGAATCATGAATTATGAATCATGAATTGAATCATGAATCATGAATTATGAATCATGAATTGAATCATGAATCATGAATCATGAATTGAATCATGAATCATGAATCAAATCATGAATCATGAATCATGAATCGAATCATGAATCATGAATTGAATCATGAATCATGAATCATGAATTGAATCATGAATCATGAATCATGAATTGAATCATGAATCATGAATCATGAATCGAATCATGAATCAAATCATGAATAATGAATCGAATCATGAATCATGAATTGAATCATGAGTTGAATCATGAATCATAAATTGAATCATGAATCATGAATCATGAATTGAATCATGAATCATGAATCATGAATTATGAATCGAATCATGAATCATGAATTAAATCATGAGTTGAATCATGAATCATAAATTGAATCATGAATCATGAAATGAATCATGAATTGAATCATGAATTGAATCATGATTCATGAATCATGAATTGAATCATGAATCATGAATCATGAATCATGAATCATGAATTGAATCATGAATCATGATTTGAATCAGGAATCGAATCATGAATCATGAATTCAATCATGATTTTAATTATGAATCATGAATCATGAATTGAATCATGAATCATGAATTGAATTATGAATTGAATCATGAATCTTGAATCATGAATTATGAATCATGAATTGAATCATGAATCATGAATTATGAATCATGAATTGAATCATGAATTATGAATCATGAGTTATGAATTGAATCATGAATTGAATCATGAATCATGAATTGAATCATGAATCATGAATCATGAATCATGAATCATGAATTGAATCATGAATCATGAATCATGAATCGAATCATGAATTGAATAATAAATCATGAATCATGAATCATAAATCATGAATTGAATCATTAATCATGAAATATGTAACATGAATTATGAATCATGAATTGAATCATGAATCATGAATCATGAATTGAATCATGAATCATGAATCATGAATTGAATCATGAATCATGAATCGAATCATGAATCATGAATCATGAATCGAATCATGAATTATGAATTGAATCATGAATCATGAATTGAATCAGGAATCATGAATCATGAATCATGAATCGAATCATGAATCATGAATCAAGAATCATGAATCAAATCATGAATTGAATCATGAATCATGAATTGAATCATGAATCATGAATTGAATCATGAATCATGAATCATGATTTGAATCATGAATCATGAATTCAATCATGAATTCAATCATGAATCAGGAATCGGATCATGAATTCAATCATGAATCATAAATCGAATCATGAATTATGAATTGAATCAGGAATCGAATCATGAATTGAATCATGAATCATGAATTGAATCATGATTTTAATTATGAATCATGAATCATGAATTGAATCATGAATCATGAATCATGAATCATGAATTGAATCATGAATCATGAATCATGAATCATGAATTGAATTATGAATTGAATCACGAATCTTGAATCATGAATTGAATCATGAATCATGAATCATAAATCATGAATCATGAATCATGATTCATGAATCATGAATCATAAATTGAATTATGAATTGAATCATGAATCATGAATTGAATCATGAATCATAAATCATGAAATGAATCATGAATCATGAATCATGAATCATGAATCATGAATCATGAATCATGAATTGAATTATGAATCATGAATTGAATCATGAATCGAATCATGAATCATGAATCGAATCATGAATCATGAATTGTATCATGAATCATGAATCGTGAATTGAATCATGAATCATGAATCATGAATTGAATCATGAATCATGAATTGAATCATGAATCATGAATCATGAATTGAATCATGAATCATGAATCATGAATCATGAATCATGAATCGAATCATGAATCATGAATCATGAATCGAATCATGAATCATGAATTGAATCATGAATCGTGAATCATGAATTGAATCATGAATCATGAATCACGATTGAATCATGAATCATGAATCATGAATCATGAATCGAATCATGAATCATGAATTGAATCATGAATCATGAATCATGAATTGAATCATGAATCATGAATCATGAATTGAATCATGAAGCATGAATCATGAATCATAAATTGAATCATAAATCATGAATCATGAATTGTATCATGAATCATGAATCGAATCATGAATCATGAATCATGAATTGAATCATGAATTGAATCATGAATCATGAATCGAATCATGAATAATGAATTGAATCATGAATCATGAATCATAAATCGAATCATGAATTATGAATTGAATCATGAATCGAATCATGAATTGAATCATTAATCATGAATTGAATCATGAATCATGAATTGAATCATGAATCATGAATTATGAATCATGAATTGAATCATGAATCATGAATCATGAATTGAATCATGAATCATGAATCATGAATCGAATCATGAATCATGAATCGAATCATGAATCATGAATTGAATCATGAATCATGAATCATGAATTAAATCATGAATCATGAATTAATGAATTGAATCATGAATTATGAATCATGAATTGAATCATGATTTATGAATCATGAATCATGAATCATGAATCATAAATCGAATCATGAATTATGAATTGAATCATGAATCGAATCATGAATTGAATCATTAATCATGAATTGAATCATGAATCATGAATTGAATCATGAATCATGAATTATGAATCATGAATTGAATCATGAACCATGAATCATGAATTGAATCATGAATCATGAATCATGAATCGAATCATGAATCATGAATCGAGTCATGAATCATGAATCGAATCATGAATCATGAATTGAATCATGAATCATGAATCATGAATTGAATCATGAATCATGAATCATGAATTGAATCATGAATCATGAATCATGAATTGAATCATGAATCATGAATCATGAATCGAATCATGAATCATGAATCATAAATTGAATCATGAATCATGAATCGAATCATGAATCATGAATTGAAACATTAATTGAATCATGTATCATGAATTGAATCAGGAATCGAATCATGTATCATGAATTGAATCAGGAATCGAATCATGAATTGAATTATGAATCATGAAATGATTCATGAGTCATGAATTGAATCATGAGTTGAATCATGAATCATAAATTGAATCATGAATCATGAATCATGAATCATGAATTGAATCATGAATCATGAATTGTATCATGAATCATGAATCATGAATTGAATCATGAATCATGAATCATGAATCATGAATCGAATCATGAATCATAAATCGAGTCATGAATCATGAATCGAATCATGAATCATGAATCATGAATCATGAATTGAATCATGAATCATGAATCGAATCATAAATCATGAATCGAATCATGAATCATGAGTTGAATCATGAGTTGAATCATGAATCATAAATTGTATCATGAATCATGAATCATGAATTGAATCATGAATCATGAATCATGAATCATGAATCGAATCATGAATCATAAATCGAGTCATGAATCATGAATCGAATCATGAATCATGAATTGAATCATGAATCATGAATCATGAATTGAATCATGAATCATGAATCATGAATTGAATCATGAATCATGAATCATGAATTGAATCATGAATCATGAATCATGAATCGAATCATGAATCATGAATCATGAATCATGAATCGAATCATGAATCATGAATTGAATCATGAATCATGAATCATGAATCGAAACATGAATCATGAATTGAATCATGAATTGAATCATGAATCATGAATCATGAATCATGAATCGAATAATGAATCATGAATTGAATCATGAATCATGAATCATGAATCATGAATCAAGAATCATGAATCGAAACATGAATCATGAATTGAATCATGAATCATGAATCATGAATTGAATCATGAATCATGAATTATGAATCGAATAATGAATCATGAATCATGAATCATGAATTGAATCATGAATCATGAATTGAATCATGAATCATGGATCGAATCATGAATTGAATTATGAATCATGAATCGAATCATGAATCATGAATTGAATCATGAATCATGAATCATGAATCATAAGTTGAATCATAATACATGAATCATGAATCATGAATCGAATCATGAATCATGAATCATGAATTGAATCATGAATTGAATCATGAATCATGAATCGAATCATGAATCATGAATCGAATCATGAATCATGAATTGAATCATGAATTGAATCATGAATCATTAATTGAATCATGAATCATGAATCATAAATCCAATCATGAATCATGATTTGAATCATGAATCGAATCATGAATTGAATCATTAATCATGAATTGAATCATGAATCATGAATTATGAATCATGAATTGAATCATGAATCATGAATCATGAATTGAATCATGAATTGAATCATTAATCATGAATTGAATCATGAATCATGAATTGAATCATGAATCATGAATTATGAATCATGAATTGAATCATGAATAATGAATCATGAATTGAATCATGAATCATGAATCATGAATTGAATCATGAATTATGAATCATGAATTGAATCATGAATCATGAATCATGAATTGAATCATGAATCATGAATCATGAATCATAAATCGAATCATGAATCATGAATCGAATCATAAATCATGAATTGAATCATGAATCATGAATCATGAATTGAATCATGAATCATGAATCATGAATTGAATCATGAATCGAATCATGAATCATGAATCGAATCATGAATCATGAATTGAATCATGAATCATGAATCATGAATTGAATCATGAATCATGAATCATGAATTGAATCATGAATCAAATCATGAATCATGAATCATGAATCGAATCATGAATCATGAATTGAATCATGAATCATGAATCATGAATTGAATCAGGAATCATGAATCAGGAATCATGAATCGAATCATGAATCATGAATCAAGAATCATGAATCAAATCATGAATTGAATCATGAATCATGAATTGAATCATGAATCATGAATTGAATCATGAATCATGAATCATGATTTGAATCATGAATCATGAATTCAATCATGAATTCAATCATGAATCAGGAATCGAATCATGAATTCAATCATGAATCATAAATCGAATCATGAATTATGAATTGAATCAGGAATCGAATCATGAATTGAATCATGAATCATGAATTGAATCATGATTTTAATTATGAATCATGAATCATGAATTGAATCATGAATCATGAATCATGAATTGAATCATGAATCATGAATCATGAATCATGAATTGAATTATGAATTGAATCATGAATCATGATTTGAATCATGAATCATGAATCATGAAATGAATCATGAATCATGAATCATGAATCATGAATCATGAATCATGAATTGAATTATGAATCATGAATTGAATCATGAATCGAATCATGAATCATGAATCGAATCATGAATCATGAATCATGAATTGAATCATGAATCATGAATCATGAATCATGAATCATGAATTGAATCATGAATCATGAATCATGAATCGAATCATGAATCAAGAATTGAATCATGAATCATGAATTATGAATCATGAATTGAATCATGAATCATGAATCATGAATTGAATCATGAATCATGAATCATGAATTGAATCATGAATCATGAATCATGAATTGAATCATGAATCATGAATCATGAATCATGAATCATGAATCGAATCATGAATCATGAATCATGAATCGAATCATGAATCATGAATTGAATCATGAATCGTGAATCATGAATTGAATCATGAATCATGAATCACGATTGAATCATGAATCATGAATCATGAATCATGAATCGAATCATGAATCATGAATTGAATCATGAATCATGAATCATGAATTGAATCATGAATCATGAATCATGAATTGAATCATGAAGCATGAATCATGAATCATAAATTGAATCATGAATCATGAATCATGAATTGAATCATGAATCATGAATCATGAATCGAATAATGAATCATGAATCATGAATCATGAATTGAATCATAAATCATGAATTGAATCATGAATCATGGATCGAATCATGAATTGAATTATGAATCATGAATCGAATCATGAATCATGAATTGAATCATGAATCATGAATCATGAATCATAAGTTGAATCATAATACATGAATCATGAATCATGAATCGAATCATGAATCATGAATCATGAATTGAATCATGAATCATGAATCATGAATTGAATCATGAAGCATGAATCATGAATCATAAATTGAATCATGAATCATGAATCATGAATTGAATCATGAATCATGAATCATGAATCGAATAATGAATCATGAATCATGAATCATGAATTGAATCATAAATCATGAATTGAATCATGAATCATGGATCGAATCATGAATTGAATTATGAATCATGAATCGAATCATGAATCATGAATTGAATCATGAATCATGAATCATGAATCATAAGTTGAATCATAATACATGAATCATGAATCATGAATCGAATCATGAATCATGAATCATGAATTGAATCATGAATTGAATCATGAATCATGAATCGAATCATGAATCATGAATCGAATCATGAATCATGAATTGAATCATGAATTGAATAATGAATCATTAATTGAATCATGAATCATGAATCATAAATCCAATCATGAATCATGATTTGAATCATGAATCGAATCATGAATTGAATCATTAATCATGAATTGAATCATGAATCATGAATTATGAATCATGAATTGAATCATGAATCATGAATCATGAATTGAATCATGAATTGAATCATGAATCATGAATTGAATCATGAATCATGAATTATGAATCATAAATTGAATCATGAATAATGAATCATGAATTGAATCATGAATCATGAATCATGAATTGAATCATGAATTATGAATCATGAATTGAATCATGAATCATGAATCATGAATTGAATCATGAATCATGAATCATGAATCATAAATTGAATCATGAATCATGAATCGAATCATGAATCATGAATTGAATCATGAATCATGAATCATGAATTGAATCATGAATCATGAATCATGAATTGAATCATGAATCGAATCATGAATCATGAATCGAATCATGAATCATGAATTGAATCATGAATCATGAATCATGAATTGAATCATGAATCATGAATCATGAATTGAATCATGAATCATGAATCATGAATCGAATCATGAATCATGAATCATGAATCGAATCATGAATCATGAATTGAATCATGAATCATGAATCATGAATTGAATCAGGAATCATGAATCATGAATCATGAATCGAATCATGAATCATGAATCAAGAATCATGAATCAAATCATGAATTGAATCATGAATCATGAATTGAATCATGAATCATGAATTGAATCATGAATCATGAATCATGATTTGAATCATGAATCATGAATTCAATCATGAATTCAATCATGAATCAGGAATCGAATCATGAATTCAATCATGAATCATAAATCGAATCATGAATTATGAATTGAATCAGGAATCGAATCATGAATTGAATCATGAATCATGAATTGAATCATGATTTTAATTATGAATCATGAATCATGAATTGAATCATGAATCATGAATCATGAATCATGAATTGAATCATGAATCATGAATCATGAATCATGAATTGAATTATGAATTGAATCACGAATCTTGAATCATGAATTGAATCATGAATCATGAATCATGAATCATGAATCATGAATCATGAATCATAAATCATGAATCATGAATCATGATTCATGAATCATGAATCATAAATTGAATTATGAATTGAATCATGAATCATGAATTGAATCATGAATCATGAATTGAATCATGAATCATGAATCATGAATCATGAATCATGAATTGAATCATGAATCATGAATCATGAATCGAATCATGAATCAAGAATTGAATCATGAATCATGAATTATGAATCATGAATTGAATCATGAATCATGAATCATGAATTGAATTATGAATCATGAATTGAATCATGAATCGAATCATGAATCATGAATCGAATCATGAATCATGAATTGTATCATGAATCATGAATCATGAATTGAATCATGAATCATGAATCATGAATTGAATCATGAATCATGAATCATGAATCATGAATCATGAATTGAATCATGAATCATGAATCATGAATCGAATCATGAATCAAGAATTGAATCATGAATCATGAATTATGAATCATGAATTGAATCATGAATCATGAATCATGAATTGAATCATGAATCATGAATCATGAATTGAATCATGAATCATGAATCATGAATTGAATCATGAATCATGAATCATGAATCGAATCATGAATCATGAATCATGAATCGAATCATGAATCATGAATTGAATCATGAATCGTGAATCATGAATTGAATCATGAATCATGAATCACGATTGAATCATGAATCATGAATCATGAATCATGAATCGAATCATGAATCATGAATTGAATCATGAATCATGAATCATGAATTGAATCATGAATCATGAATCATGAATTGAATCATGAAGCATGAATCATGAATCATAAATTGAATCATAAATCATGAATCATGAATTGTATCATGAATCATGAATCGAATCATGAATCATGAATCATGAATTGAATCATGAATTGAATCATGAATCATGAATCGAATCATGAATCATGAATTGAATCATGAATCATGAATCATAAATCGAATCATGAATTATGAATTGAATCATGAATCGAATCATGAATTGAATCATTAATCATGAATTGAATCATGAATCATGAATTGAATCATGAATCATGAATTATGAATCATGAATTGAATCATGAATCATGAATCATGAATTGAATCATGAATCATGAATCATGAATCGAATCATGAAGCATGAATCGAGTCATGAATCATGAATCGAATCATGAATCATGAATTGAATCATGAATCATGAATCATGAATTGAATCATGAATCATGAATCATGAATTGAATCATGAATCATGAATCATGAATTGAATCATGAATCATGAACCATGAATCGAATCATGAATCATGAATCATGAATTGAATCATGAATCATGAATCGAATCATGAATCATGAATTGAAACATTAATTGAATCATGTATCATGAATTGAATCAGGAATCGAATCATGTATTATGAATTGAATCAGGAATCGAATCATGAATTGAATTATGAATCATGAAATGAATCATGAGTCATGAATAATGAATTGAATCATGAATCATGAATCATGAATCATGAATTGAATCATGAATCATGAATCATGAATCGAATCATGAATCATGAATCGAATCATGAATCATGAATTGAATCATGAGTTGAATCATGAATCATGAATCATGAATCGAATCATGAATCATGAATCGAATCATGAATCATGAATTGAATCATGAGTTGAATCATGAATCATAAATTGAATCATGAATCATGAATCATGAATCATGAATCGAATCATGAATCATGAATTGAATCATGAATCATGAATCATGAATTGAATCATGAATCATGAATTGAATCATGAATCATGAATCATGAATTGAATCATGAATCATGAATCATGAATTGAATCATGAATCATGAATCATGAATTGAATCATGAATCATGAATCATGAATCGAATCATGAATCATGAATCATGAATCATGAATCGAATCATGAATCATGAATTGAATCATGAATCATGAATCATGAATCGAAACATGAATCATGAATTGAATCATGAATTGAATCATGAATCATGAATCATGAATCGAATAATGAATCATGAATTGAATCATGAATCATGAATCATGAATCATGAATCAAGAATCAGGAATCGAAACATGAATCATGAATTGAATCATGAATCATGAATCATGAATTGAATCATGAATCATAAATCATGAATCGAATAATGAATCATGAATCATGAATCATGAATTGAATCATGAATCATGAATTGAATCATGAATCATGGATCGAATCATGAATTGAATTATGAATCATGAATCGAATCATGAATCATGAATTGAATCATGAATCATGAATCATAAGTTGAATCATAATACATGAATCATGAATCATGAATCGAATCATGAATCATGAATCATGAATTGAATCATGAATTGAATCATGAATCATGAATCGAATCATGAATCATGAATCGAATCATGAATCATGAATTGAATCATGAATTGAATCATGAATCATTAATTGAATCATGAATCATGAATCATAAATCCAATCATGAATCATGAATTGAATCATGAATCGAATCATGAATTGAATCATTAATCATGAATTGAATCATGAATCATGAATTATGAATCATGAATTGAATCATGAATCATGAATCATGAATTGAATCATGAATTGAATCATGAATCATGAATTGAATCATGAATCATGAATTATGAATCATGAATTGAATCATGAATAATGAATCATGAATTGAATCATGAATCATGAATCATGAATTGAATCATGAATTATGAATCATGAATTGAATCATGAATCATGAATCATGAATTGAATCATGAATCATGAATCATGAATCGAATCATGAATCATGAATTGAATCATGAATCATGAATCGAATCATGAATCATGAATTGAAACATTAATTGAATCATGTATCATGAATTGAATCAGGAATCGAATCATGTATCATGAATTGAATCAGGAATCGAATCATGAATTGAATTATGAATCATGAAATGAATCATGAGTCATGAATAATGAATCATGAATTGAATCATGAATCATGAATCATGAATCGAATCATGAATCATGAATCGAATCATGAATCATGAATTGAATCATGAGTTGAATCATGAATCATAAATTGAATCATGAATCATGAATCATGAATCATGAATTGAATCATGAATCATGAATTGTATCATGAATCATGAATCATGAATTGAATCATGAATCATGAATCATGAATCATGAATCGAATCATGAATCATGAATCGAGTCATGAATCATGAATCGAATCATGAATCATGAATTGAATCATGAATCATGAATCATGAATTGAATCATGAATCATGAATCATGAATTGAATCATGAATCATGAATCATGAATTGAATCATGAATCATGAATCATGAATCGAATCATGAATCATGAATCATGAATCATGAATCGAATCATGAATCATGAATTGAATCATGAATCATGAATCATGAATCGAAACATGAATCATGAATTGAATCATGAATTGAATCATGAATCATGAATCATGAATCGAATAATGAATCATGAATTGAATCATGAATCATGAATCATGAATCATGAATCAAGAATCATGAATCGAAACATGAATCATGAATTGAATCATGAATCATGAATCATGAATTGAATCATGAATCATGAATCATGAATCGAATAATGAATCATGAATCATGAATTGAATCATGAATCATGAATTGAATCATGAATCATGGATCGAATCATGAATTGAATTATGAATCATGAATCGAATCATGAATCATGAATTGAATCATGAATCATGAATCATAAGTTGAATCATAATACATGAATCATGAATCATGAATCGAATCATGAATCATGAATCATGAATTGAATCATGAATTGAATCATGAATCATGAATTGAATCATGAATCATGAATCGAATCATGAATCATGAATTGAATCATGAATTGAATCATGAATCATTAATTGAATCATGAATCATGAATCATAAATCGAATCATGAATCATGAATCGAATCATGAATCATGAATTGAATCATGAATTGAATCATGAATCATTAATTGAATCATGAATCATGAATCATAAATCCAATCATGAATCATGAATTGAATCATGAATCGAATCATGAATTGAATCATTAATCATGAATTGAATCATGAATCATGAATTATGAATCATGAATTGAATCATGAATCATGAATCATGAATTGAATCATGAATTGAATCATGAATCATGAATTGAATCATGAATCATGAATTATGAATCATGAATTGAATCATGAATAATGAATCATGAATTGAATCATGAATCATGAATCATGAATTGAATCATGAATTATGAATCATGAATTGAATCATGAATCATGAATCATGAATTGAATCATGAATCATGAATCATGAATCATAAATCGAATCATGAATCATGAATCGAATCATGAATCATGAATTGAATCATGAATCATGAATCATGAATTGAATCATGAATCATGAATCATGAATTGAATCATGAATCGAATCATGAATCATGAATCGAATCATGAATCATGAATTGAATCATGAATCATGAATCATGAATCATGAATCATGAATCATGAATCATGAATCGAATCATGAATCATGAATCATGAATCATGAATTGAATCATGAATCATGAATCGAATCATGAATCATGAATTGAATCATGAGTTGAATCATGAATCATAAATTGAATCATGAATCATGAATCATGAATCATGAATTGAATCATGAATCATGAATCATGAATTGAATCATGAATCATGAATCATGAATCGAATCATAAATCATGAATCGAATCATGAATCATGAATTGAATCATGAATCATGAATCATGAATTAAATCATGAATCATGAATTAATGAATTGAATCATGAATTATGAATCATGAATTGAATCATGAATCATGAATCATGAATCATGAATCATGAATCATAAATCGAATCATGAATTATGAATTGAATCATGAATCGAATCATGAATTGAATCATTAATCATGAATTGAATCATGAATCATGAATTGAATCATGAATCATGAATTATGAATCATGAATTGAATCATAAACCATGAATCATGAATCGAATCATGAATCATGAATCGAGTCATGAATCATGAATCGAATCATGAATCATGAATTGAATCATGAATCATGAATCATGAATTGAATCATGAATCATGAATCATGAATTGAATCATGAATCATGAATTGAATCATGAATCATGAATCATGAATCGAATCATGAATCATGAATCATAAATTGAATCATGAATCATGAATCGAATCATGAATCATGAATTGAAACATTAATTGAATCATGTATCATGAATTGAATCAGGAATCGAATCATGTATCATGAATTGAATCAGGAATCGAATCATGAATTGAATTATGAATCATGAAATGATTCATGAGTCATGAATAATGAATTGAATCATGAATCATGAATCATGAATCATGAATTGAATCATGAATCATGAATCATGAATCGAATCATGAATCATGAATCGAATCATGAATCATGAATTGAATCATGAGTTGAATCATGAATCATAAATTGAATCATGAATCATGAATCATGAATCATGAATTGAATCATGAATCATGAATTGTATCATGAATCATGAATCATGAATTGAATCATAAATCATGAATCATGAATCGAATCATGAATCATAAATCGAGTCATGAATCATGAATCGAATCATGAATCATGAATTGAATCATGAATCATGAATCATGAATTGAATCATGAATCATGAATCATGAATTGAATCATGAATCATGAATCATGAATTGAATCATGAATCATGAATCATGAATCGAATCATGAATCATAAATCATGAATCATGAATCGAATCATGAATCATGAATTGAATCATGAATCATGAATCATGAATCGAAACATGAATCATGAATTGAATCATGAATTGAATCATGAATCATGAATCATGAATCATGAATCGAATAATGAATCATGAATTGAATCATGAATCATGAATCATGAATCATGAATCAAGAATCATGAATCGAAACATGAATCATGAATTGAATCATGAATCATGAATCATGAATTGAATCATGAATCATGAATCGAATAATGAATCATGAATCATGAATCATGAATTGAATCATCAATCATGAATTGAATCATGAATCATGGATCGAATCATGAATTGAATTATGAATCATGAATCGAATCATGAATCATAAGTTGAATCATAATACATGAATCATGAATCATGAATCGAATCATGAATCATGAATCATGAATTGAATCATGAATTGAATCATGAATCATGAATCGAATCATGAATCATGAATTGAATCATGAATTGAATCATGAATCATTAATTGAATCATGAATCATGAATCATAAATCCAATCATGAATCATGATTTGAATCATGAATCGAATCATGAATTGAATCATTAATCATGAATTGAATCATGAATCATGAATTATGAATCATGAATTGAATCATGAATCATGAATCATGAATTGAATCATGAATTGAATCATGAATCATGAATTGAATCATGAATCATGAATTATGAATCATGAATTGAATCATGAATAATGAATCATGAATTGAATCATGAATCATGAATCATGAATTGAATCATGAATTATGAATCATGAATTGAATCATGAATCATGAATCATGAATTGAATCATGAATCATGAATCATGAATCATAAATCGAATCATGAATCATGAATCGAATCATGAATCATGAATTGAATCATGAATCATGAATCATGAATTGAATCATGAATCATGAATCATGAATTGAATCATAAATCGAATCATGAATCATGAATTGAATCATGAATCATGAATCATGAATTGAATCATGAATCATGAATCATGAATCGAATCATGAATCATGAATCATGAATCGAATCATGAATCATGAATTGAATCATGAATCATGAATCATGAATTGAATCAGGAATCATGAATCATGAATCATGAATCGAATCATGAATCATGAATCAAGAATCATGAATCAAATCATGAATTGAATCATGAATCATGAATTGAATCATGAATCATGAATTGAATCATGAATCATGAATCATGATTTGAATCATGAATCATGAATTCAATCATGAATTCAATCATGAATCAGGAATCGAATCATGAATTCAATCATGAATCATAAATCGAATCATGAATTATGAATTGAATCAGGAATCGAATCATGAATTGAATCATGAATCATGAATTGAATCATGATTTTAATTATGAATCATGAATCATGAATTGAATCATGAATCATGAATCATGAATCATGAATTGAATCATGAATCATGAATCATGAATCATGAATTGAATTATGAATTGAATCACGAATCTTGAATCATGAATTGAATCATGAATCATGAATCATGAATCATAAATCATGAATCATGAATCATGATTCATGAATCATGAATCATAAATTGAATTATGAATTGAATCATGAATCATGAATTGAATCATGAATCATGAATCATGAAATGAATCATGAATCATGAATCATGAATCATGAATCATGAATTGAATTATGAATCATGAATTGAATCATGAATCGAAACATGAATCATGAATCGAATCATGAATCATGAATTGTATCATGAATCATGAATCATGAATTGAATCATGAATCATGAATCATGAATTGAATCATGAATCATGAATCATGAATCATGAATCATGAATTGAATCATGAATCATGAATCATGAATCGAATCATGAATCAAGAATTGAATCATGAATCATGAATTATGAATCATGAATTGAATCATGAATCATGAATCATGAATTGAATCATGAATCATGAATCATGAATTGAATCATGAATCATGAATCATGAATTGAATCATGAATCATGAATCATGAATCATGAATCATGAATCGAATCATGAATCATGAATCATGAATCGAATCATGAATCATGAATTGAATCATGAATCGTGAATCATGAATTGAATCATGAATCATGAATCACGATTGAATCATGAATCATGAATCATGAATCATGAATCGAATCATGAATCATGAATTGAATCATGAATCATGAATCATGAATTGAATCACGAATCATGAATCATGAATTGAATCATGAAGCATGAATCATGAATCATAAATTGAATCATGAATCATGAATCATGAATTGAATCATACATCATGAATCATGAATCGAATAATGAATTATGAATCATGAATCATGAATTGAATCATGAATCATGAATTGAATCATGAATCATGGATCGAATCATGAATTGAATTATGAATCATGAATCGAATCATGAATCATGAATTGAATCATGAATCATGAATCATGAATCATAAGTTGAATCATAATACATGAATCATGAATCATGAATCGAATCATGAATCATGAATCATGAATTGAATCATGAATTGAATCATGAATCATGAATCGAATCATGAATCATGAATCGAATCATGAATCATGAATTGAATCATGAATTGAATCATGAATCATTAATTGAATCATGAATCATGAATCATAAATCCAATCATGAATCATGATTTGAATCATGAATCGAATCATGAATTGAATCATTAATCATGAATTGAATCATGAATCATGAATTATGAATCATGAATTGAATCATGAATCATGAATCATGAATTGAATCATGAATTGAATCATGAATCATGAATTGAATCATGAATCATGAATCATGAATTGAATCATGAATTGAATTATGAATCATGAATTGAATCATGAATCATGAATTATGAATCATGAATTGAATCATGAATAATGAATCATGAATTGAATCATGAATCATGAATCATGAATTGAATCATGAATTATGAATCATGAATTGAATCATGAATCATGAATCATGAATTGAATCATGAATCATGAATCATAAATCGAATCATGAATCATGAATCGAATCATGAATCATGAATTGAATCATGAATCATGAATCATGAATTGAATCATGAATCATGAATCATGAATTGAATCATGAATCGAATCATGAATCATGAATCGAATCATGAATCATGAATTGAATCATGAATCATGAATCATGAATTGAATCATGAATCATGAATCATGAATTGAATCATGAATCATGAATCATGAATCGAATCATGAATCATGAATCATGAATCGAATCATGAATCATGAATTGAATCATGAATCATGAATCATGAATTGAATCAGGAATCATGAATCATGAATCATGAATCGAATCATGAATCATGAATCAAGAATCATGAATCAAATCATGAATTGAATCATGAATCATGAATTGAATCATGAATCATGAATTGAATCATGAATCATGAATCATGATTTGAATCATGAATCATGAATTCAATCATGAATTGAATCATGAATCAGGAATCGAATCATGAATTCAATCATGAATCATAAATCGAATCATGAATTATGAATTGAATCAGGAATCGAATCATGAATTGAATCATGAATCATGAATTGAATCATGATTTTAATTATGAATCATGAATCATGAATTGAATCATGAATCATGAATCATGAATCATGAATTGAATCATGAATCATGAATCATGAATCATGAATTGAATTATGAATTGAATCACGAATCTTGAATCATGAATTGAATCATGAATCATGAATCATGAATCATAAATCATGAATCATGAATCATGATTCATGAATCATGAATCATAAATTGAATTATGAATTGAATCATGAATCATGAATTGAATCATGAATCATGAATCATGAAATGAATCATGAATCATGAATCATGAATCATGAATCATGAATCATGAATTGAATTATGAATCATGAATTGAATCATGAATCGAATCATGAATCATGAATCGAATCATGAATCATGAATTGTATCATGAATCATGAATCATGAATTGAATCATGAATCATGAATCATGAATTGAATCATGAATCATGAATCATGAATCATGAATCATGAATTGAATCATGAATCATGAATCATGAATCGAATCATGAATCAAGAATTGAATCATGAATCATGAATTATGAATCATGAATTGAATCATGAATCATGAATCATGAATTGAATCATGAATCATGAATCATGAATTGAATCATGAATCATGAATCATGAATTGAATCATGAATCATGAATCATGAATCATGAATCATGAATCGAATCATGAATCATGAATCATGAATCGAATCATGAATCATGAATTGAATCATGAATCGTGAATCATGAATTGAATCATGAATCATGAATCACGATTGAATCATGAATCATGAATCATGAATCGAATCATGAATCATGAATTGAATCATGAATCATGAATCATGAATTGAATCATGAATCATGAATCATGAATTGAATCATGAAGCATGAATCATGAATCATAAATTGAATCATAAATCATGAATCATGAATTGTATCATGAATCATGAATCGAATCATGAATCATGAATCATGAATTGAATCATGAATTGAATCATGAATCATGAATCGAATCATGAATCATGAATTGAATCATGAATCATGAATCATAAATCGAATCATGAATTATGAATTGAATCATGAATCGAATCATGAATTGAATCATGAATCATGAATTGAATCATGAATCATGAATTGAATCATGAATCATGAATTGAATCATGAATCATGAATTATGAATCATGAATTGAATCATGAATCATGAATTGAATCATGAATCATGAATCATGAATCGAATCATGAATCATGAATCGAATCATGAATCATGAATCATGAATTGAATCATGAATCATGAATCATGAATTGAATCATGAATCATGAATCATGAATCGAATCATGAATCATGAATCATGAATCGAATCATGAATCATGAATTGAATCATGAATCATGAATCATGAATTGAATCAGGAATCATGAATCATGAATCATGAATCGAATCATGAATCATGAATCAAGAATCATGAATCAAATCATGAATTGAATCATGAATCATGAATTGAATCATGAATCATGAATTGAATCATGAATCATGAATCATGATTTGAATCATGAATTCAATCATGAATTGAATCATGAATCAGGAATCGAATCATGAATTCAATCATGAATCATAAATCGAATCATGAATTATGAATTGAATCAGGAATCGAATCATGAATTGAATCATGAATCATGAATTGAATCATGATTTTAATTATGAATCATGAATCATGAATTGAATCATGAATCATGAATCATGAATCATGAATTGAATCATGAATCATGAATCATGAATCATGAATTGAATTATGAATTGAATCACGAATCTTGAATCATGAATTGAATCATGAATCATGAATCATGAATCATAAATCATGAATCATGAATCATGATTCATGAATCATGAATCATAAATTGAATTATGAATTGAATCATGAATCATGAATTGAATCATGAATCATGAATCATGAAATGAATCATGAATCATGAATCGAATCATGAATCATGAATCGAATCATGAATCATGAATTGAATCATGAATCATGAATCATGAATTGAATCATGAATCATGAATCATGAATTGAATCATGAATCATGAATCATGAATCGAATCATGAATCATGAATCATGAATCGAATTATGAATCATGAATTGAATCATGAATCATGAATCATGAATTGAATCAGGAATCATGAATCATGAATCATGAATCGAATCATGAATCATGAATCAAGAATCATGAATCAAATCATGAATTGAATCATGAATCATGAATTGAATCATGAATCATGAATTGAATCATGAATCATGAATCATGATTTGAATCATGAATCATGAATTCAATCATGAATTGAATCATGAATCAGGAATCGAATCATGAATTCAATCATGAATCATAAATCGAATCATGAATTATGAATTGAATCAGGAATCGAATCATGAATTGAATCATGAATCATGAATTGAATCATGATTTTAATTATGAATCATGAATCATGAATTGAATCATGAATCATGAATCATGAATCATGAATTGAATCATGAATCATGAATCATGAATTGAATTATGAATTGAATCACGAATCTTGAATCATGAATTGAATCATGAATCATGAATCATGAATCATAAATCATGAATCATGAATCATGATTCATGAATCATGAATCATAAATTGAATTATGAATTGAATCATGAATCATGAATTGAATCATGAATCATGAATCATGAAATGAATCATGAATCATGAATCATGAATCATGAATCATGAATCATGAATCATGAATTGAATTATGAATCATGAATTGAATCATGAATCGAATCATGAATCATGAATCGAATCATGAATCATGAATTGTATCATGAATCATGAATCATGAATTGAATCATGAATCATGAATCATGAATTGAATCATGAATCATGAATCATGAATTGAATCATGAATCATGAATCATGAATCGAATCATGAATCAAGAATTGAATCATGAATCATGAATTATGAATCATGAATTGAATCATGAATCATGAATCATGAATTGAATCATGAATCATGAATCATGAATTGAATCATGAATCATGAATCATGAATTGAATCATGAATCATGAATCATGAATCATGAATCATGAATCGAATCATGAATCATGAATCATGAATCGAATCATGAATCATGAATTGAATCATGAATCGTGAATCATGAATTGAATCATGAATCATGAATCACGATTGAATCATGAATCATGAATCATGAATCATGAATCGAATCATGAATCATGAATTGAATCATGAATCATGAATCATGAATTGAATCATGAATCATGAATCATGAATTGAATCATGAAGCATGAATCATGAATCATAAATTGAATCATAAATCATGAATCATGAATTGTATCATGAATCATGAATCGAATCATGAATCATGAATCATGAATTGAATCATGAATTGAATCATGAATCATGAATCGAATCATGAATCATGAATTGAATCATGAATCATGAATCATAAATCGAATCATGAATTATGAATTGAATCATGAATCGAATCATGAATTGAATCATGAATCATGAATTGAATCATGAATCATGAATTGAATCATGAATCATGAATTATGAATCATGAATTGAATCATGAATCATGAATTGAATCATGAATCATGAATCATGAATCGAATCATGAATCATGAATCGAATCATGAATCATGAATTGAATCATGAATCATGAATCACAAATTAAATCATGAATCATGAATTAATGAATTGAATCATGAATTATGAATCATGAATTTAATCATGAATCATGAATCATGAATTGAATCATGAATCATGAATCATAAATCGAATCATGAATTATGAATTGAATCATGAATCGAATCATGAATTGAATCATTAATCATGAATTGAATCATGAATCATGAATTGAATCATGAATCATGAATTATGAATCATGAATTGAATCATGAATCATGAATCATGAATTGAATCATGAATCATGAATCATGAATCGAATCATGAAGCATGAATCGAGTCATGAATCATGAATCGAATCATGAATCATGAATTGAATCATGAATCATGAATCATGAATTGAATCATGAATCATGAATCATGAATTGAATCATGAATCATGAATCATGAATTGAATCATGAATCATGAACCATGAATCGAATCATGAATCATGAATCATGAATTGAATCATGAATCATGAATCGAATCATGAATCATGAATTGAAACATTAATTGAATCATGTATCATGAATTGAATCAGGAATCGAATCATGTATCATGAATTGAATCAGGAATCGAATCATGAATTGAATTATGAATCATGAAATGAATCATGAGTCATGAATAATGAATTGAATCATGAATCATGAATCATGAATCATGAATTGAATCATGAATCATGAATCATGAATCGAATCATGAATCATGAATCGATTCATGAATCATGAATTGAATCATGAGTTGAATCATGAATCATAAATTGAATCATGAATCATGAATCATGAATCATGAATTGAATCATGAATCATGAATTGTATCATGAATCATGAATCATGAATTGAATCATGAATCATGAATCATGAATCATGAATCGAATCATGAATCATGAATCGAGTCATGAATCATGAATCGAATCATGAATCATGAATTGAATCATGAATCATGAATCATGAATTGAATCATGAATCATGAATTGAATCATGAATCATGAATCATGAATTGAATCATGAATCATGAATCATGAATTGAATCATGAATCATGAATCATGAATTGAATCATGAATCATGAATCATGAATCGAATCATGAATCATGAATCATGAATCATGAATCGAATCATGAATCATGAATTGAATCATGAATCATGAATCATGAATCGAAACATGAATCATGAATTGAATCATGAATTGAATCATGAATCATGAATCATGAATCGAATAATGAATCATGAATTGAATCATGAATCATGAATCATGAATCATGAATCAAGAATCAGGAATCGAAACATGAATCATGAATTGAATCATGAATCATGATTCATGAATTGAATCATGAATCATAAATCATGAATCGAATAATGAATCATGAATCATGAATCATGAATTGAATCATGAATCATGAATTGAATCATGAATCATGGATCGAATCATGAATTGAATTATGAATCATGAATCGAATCATGAATCATGAATTGAATCATGAATCATGAATCATGAATCATAAGTTGAATCATAATACATGAATCATGAATCATGAATCGAATCATGAATCATGAATCATGAATTGAATCATGAATTGAATCATGAATCATGAATCGAATCATGAATCATGAATCGAATCATGAATCATGAATTGAATCATGAATTGAATCATGAATCATTAATTGAATCATGAATCATGAATCATAAATCCAATCATGAATCATGAATTGAATCATGAATCGAATCATGAATTGAATCATTAATCATGAATTGAATCATGAATCATGAATTATGAATCATGAATTGAATCATGAATCATGAATTGAATCATGAATTGAATCATGAATCATGAATTGAATCATGAATCATGAATTATGAATCATGAATTGAATCATGAATAATGAATCATGAATTGAATCATGAATCATGAATCATGAATTGAATCATGAATTATGAATCATGAATTGAATCATGAATCATGAATCATGAATTGAATCATGAATCATGAATCATGAATCGAATCATGAATCATGAATTGAATCATGAATCATGAATCGAATCATGAATCATGAATTGAAACATTAATTGAATCATGTATCATGAATTGAATCAGGAATCGAATCATGTATCATGAATTGAATCAGGAATCGAATCATGAATTGAATTATGAATCATGAAATGAATCATGAGTCATGAATAATGAATTGAATCATGAATCATGAATCATGAATCATGAATTGAATCATGAATCATGAATCATGAATCGAATCATGAATCATGAATCGAATCATGAATCATGAATTGAATCATGAGTTGAATCATGAATCATAAATTGAATCATGAATCATGAATCATGAATCATGAATTGAATCATGAATCATGAATTGTATCATGAATCATGAATCATGAATTGAATCATGAATCATGAATCATGAATCATGAATCGAATCATGAATCATGAATCGAGTCATGAATCATGAATCGAATCATGAATCATGAATTGAATCATGAATCATGAATCATGAATTGAATCATGAATCATGAATCATGAATTGAATCATGAATCATGAATCATGAATTGAATCATGAATCATGAATCATGAATCGAATCATGAATCATGAATCATGAATCATGAATCGAATCATGAATCATGAATTGAATCATGAATCATGAATCATGAATCGAAACATGAATCATGAATTGAATCATGAATTGAATCATGAATCATGAATCATGAATCGAATAATGAATCATGAATTGAATCATGAATCATGAATCATGAATCATGAATCAAGAATCATGAATCGAAACATGAATCATGAATTGAATCATGAATCATGAATCATGAATTGAATCATGAATCATGAATCATGAATCGAATAATGAATCATGAATCATGAATCATGAATTGAATCATGAATCATGAATTGAATCATGAATCATGGATCGAATCATGAATTGAATTATGAATCATGAATCGAATCATGAATCATGAATTGAATCATGAATCATGAATCATAAGTTGAATCATAATACATGAATCATGAATCATGAATTGAATCATGAATTGAATCATGAATCATGAATTGAATCATGAATTGAATCATGAATCATGAATCGAATCATGAATCATGAATCGAATCATGAATCATGAATTGAATCATGAATTGAATCATGAATCATTAATTGAATCATGAATCATGAATCATAAATCGAATCATGAATCATGAATCGAATCATGAATCATGAATTGAATCATGAATTGAATCATGAATCATTAATTGAATCATGAATCATGAATCATAAATCCAATCATGAATCATGAATTGAATCATGAATCGAATCATGAATTGAATCATTAATCATGAATTGAATCATGAATCCTGAATTATGAATCATGAATTGAATCATGAATCATGAATCATGAATTGAATCATGAATTGAATCATGAATCATGAATTGAATCATGAATCATGAATTATGAATCATGAATTGAATCATGAATAATGAATCATGAATTGAATCATGAATCATGAATCATGAATTGAATCATGAATTATGAATCATGAATTGAATCATGAATCATGAATCATGAATTGAATCATGAATCATGAATCATGAATCATAAATCGAATCATGAATCATGAATCGAATCATGAATCATGAATTGAATCATGAATCATGAATCATGAATTGAATCATGAATCATGAATCATAAATTGAATCATGAATCGAATCATGAATCATGAATCGAATCATGAATCATGAATCGAATCATGAATCATGAATCGAATCATGAATCATGAATTGAATCATGAATCATGAATCAAGAATTGAATCATGAATCATGAATCATGAATTGAATCATAAATCATGAATCATGAATCATGAATCATGAATCGAATCATGAATCATGAATCATGAATCATGAATTGAATCATGAATCATGAATCGAATCATGAATTGAATCATGAGTTGAATCATGAATCATAAATTGAATCATGAATCATGAATCATGAATTATGAATTGAATCATGAATCATGAATCATGAATCGAATAATGAATCATAAATCATGAATCATGAATTGAATCATGAATCATGAATTGAATCATGAATCATGGATCGAATCATGAATTGAATTATGAATCATGAATCGAATCATGAATCATGAATTGAATCATGAATCATGAATCATAAGTTGAATCATAATACATGAATCATGAATCATGAATCGAATCATGAATCATGAATTGAATCATGAATTGAATCATGAATCATGAATCGAATCATGAATCATGAATCGAATCATGAATCATGAATTGAATCATGAATTGAATCATGAATCATTAATTGAATCATGAATCATGAATCATAAATCCAATCATGAATCATGAATTGAATCATGAATCGAATCATGAATTGAATCATTAATCATGAATTGAATCATGAATCATGAATTATGAATCATGAATTGAATCATGAATCATGAATCATGAATTGAATCATGAATTGAATCATGAATCATGAATTGAATCATGAATCATGAATTATGAATCATGAATTGAATCATGAATAATGAATCATGAATCATGAATCATGAATTGAATCATGAATTATGAATCATGAATTGAATCATGAATCATGAATCATGAATTGAATCATGAATCATGAATCATGAATCATAAATCGAATCATGAATCATGAATCGAATCATGAATCATGAATTGAATCATGAATCATGAATCATGAATTGAATCATGAATCATGAATCATGAATTGAATCATGAATCGAATCATGAATCATGAATCGAATCATGAATCATGAATTGAATCATGAATCATGAATCATGAATTGAATCATGAATCATGAATTGAATCATGAATCATGAATCATGAATTGAATCATGAATCATGAATCATGAATTGAATCATGAATCAAATCATGAATCATGAATCATGAATCATGAATCGAATCATGAATCATGAATCATGAATCATGAATCATGAATCATGAATTGAATCATGAATCATGAATTGAATCATGAATCATGAATTGAATCATGAGTTGAATCATGAATCATAAATTGAATCATGAATCATGAATCATGAATCATGAATTGAATCATGAATCATGAATCGAATCTTAAATCATGAATCATGAATCATGATGCATGAATTGAATCATGAATCATGAATTATGAATCGAATCATGAATCATGAATTAAATCATGAGTTGAATCATGAATCATAAATTGAATCATGAATCATGAAATGAATCATGAATTGAATCATGAATTGAATCATGATTCATGAATCATGAATTGAATCATGAATCATGAATCATGAATCATGAATCATGAATTCAATCATGAATCATGATTTAAATCAGGAATCGAATCATGAATCATGAATTGAATCATGATTTTAATTATGAATCATGAATCATGAATTGAATCATGAATCATGAATCATGAATCATGAATTGAATTATGAATTGAATCATGAATCTTGAATCATGAATTGAATCATGAATCATGAATCATAAATCATGAATCATGAATCATGAATCATGAATTGAATTATGAATTGAATCATGAATCATGAATTGAATCATGAATCATGAATCATGAATTGAATCATGAATCATGAATCATGAATTGAATCATGAATCATGAATCAAATCATGAATCATGAATCGAATCATGAATCATGAATTGTATCATGAATCATGAATCATGAATTGAATCATGAATCATGAATCATGAATTGAATCATGAATCATGAATCATGAATCATGAATCGAATCATAATTCATGAATCATGAATCATGAATTGAATCATGAATTATGAATCATGAATTGAATCATGAATCATGAATTGAATCATGAATCATGAATCATGAATCATAAATCGAATCATGAATCATGAATCGAATCATGAATCATGAATTGAATCATGAATCATGAATCAAGAATTGAATCATGAATCATGAATCATGAATTGAATCATAAATCATGAATCATGAATCATGAATCATGAATCGAATCATGAATCATGAATCATGAATCATGAATTGAATCATGAATCATGAATCGAATCATGAATTGAATCATGAGTTGAATCATGAATCATAAATTGAATCATGAATCATGAATCATGAATTGAATCATGAATCATGAATCATGAATTGAATCATGAATCATGAATCGAATCATAAATCATGAATCATGAATCATGAATCATGAATTGAATCATAAATCATGAATTATGAATTGAATCATGAATCATGAATTAAATCATGAGTTGAATCATGAATCATAAATTGAATCATGAATCATGAAATGAATCATGAATTGAATCATGAATTGAATCATGATTCATGAATCATGAATTGAATCATGAATCATGAATCATGAATCATGAATTCAATCATGAATCATGATTTGAATCAGGAATCGAATCATGAATCATGAATTGAATCATGATTTTAATTATAAATCATGAATCATGAATTGAATCATGAATCATGAATCATGAATCATGAATTGAATTATGAATTGAATCATGAATCTTGAATCATGAATTGAATCATGAATCATGAATCATAAATCATGAATCATGAATCATGAATCATGAATTGAATTATGAATTGAATCATGAATCATGAATTGAATCATGAATCATGAATTGAATCATGAATCATGAATCATGAATTGAATCATGAATCATGAATCATGAATTGAATCATGAATCATGAATCGAATCATGAATCATGAATCGAATCATGAATCATAAATTGTATCATGAATCATGAATCATGAATTGAATCATGAATCATGAATCATGAATTGAATCATGAATCATGAATCATGAATCATGAATCGAATCATGAATCATGAATCATGAATCGAATCATGAATCATGAATTGAATCATGAATCATGAATTATGAATCATGAATTGAATCATGAATCATGAATCATGAATTGAATCATGAATCATGAATCATGAATTGAATCATGAATCATGAATCATGAATTGAATCATGAATTATGAATAATGAATCATGAATCGAATCATGAATCATGAATCATGAATCGAATCATGAATCATGAATTAAATCATGAATCATGAATCATGAATTGAATCATGAATCATGAATTGAATCATAAATCATGAATTGAATCATGAATTGAATCATGAATCAAGAATCGAATCATAAATCATGAATTGAATCAAGAATCATGAATCATGAATCATAAATTGAATCATAAATCATGAATCATGAATTGAATCATGAATCATGAATCGAATCATGTATCATGAATCATGAATTGAATCATGAATCATGAATCGAATCATGAATCATGAATCATGAATCATGAATTGAATCATGAATCATGAATTGAATCAGGAATCGAATCATGAATTCAATCATGAATCATAAATCGAATCATGAATCATGAATTGAATCAGAAATCGAATCATGAATTCAATCATGAATCATGAATTGAATCATGATTTTAATTATGAATAATGAATCATGAATTGAATCATGAATCATGAATCATGAATTGAATTATGAATTGAATCATGAATCTTGAATCATGAATTGAATCATGAATCATGAATCATGAATCATGAATCATGAATCATGAATCATGAATCATGATTCATGAATCATGAATTGAATTATGAATTGAATCATGAATCATGAATTGAATCATGAATCATGAATTGAATTATGAATCATGAATTGTATCATGAATCATGAATCATGAATTGAATCATGAATCATGAATCATGAATTGAATCATGAATCATGAATCATGAATCATGAATCATGAATCATGAATCATGAATCATGATTCATGAATCATGAATTGAATTATGAATTGAATCATGAATCATGAATTGAATCATGAATCATGAATTGAATTATGAATCATGAATTGTATCATGAATCATGAATCATGAATTGAATCATGAATCATGAATCATGAATTGAATCATGAATCATGAATCATGAATCATGAATCGAATCATGAATCATGAATCATGAATCGAATCATGAATCATGAATTGAATCATGAATCATGAATCATGAATTGAATCATGAATCATGAATTAATGAAATGAATCATGAATCATTAATCATTAATCGAATCATGAATCATGAATCATGAATTGAATCATGAATCATGAATCGAATCATGAATCATGAATTGAATCATGAATCATGAATCATGAATTGAATCATGAATCATGAATTAATGAATTGAATCATGAATCATGAATCATGAATCGAATCATGAATCATGAATCATGAATTGAATCATGAATCATGAATCTAATCATGAATCATGAATTGAAACATTATTTGAATCATGTATCATGAATTGAATAAGGAATCGAATCATGAATTGAATTATGAATCATGAAATGAATCATGAGTCATGAATAATGAATTGAATCATGAATCATGAATCATGAATTGAATCATGAATCATGAATCATGAATCGAATAATGAATCATGAATCATGAATCATGAATTGAATCATGAATCATGAATTGAATCATGAATCATGGATCGAATCATGAATTGAATTATGAATCATGAATCGAATCATGAATCATGAATTGAATCATGAATCATGAATCATGAATCATAAGTTGAATCATAATACATGAATCATGAATCATGAATCGAATCATGAATCATGAATCATGAATTGAATCATGAATTGAATCATGAATCATGAATCGAATCATGAATCATGAATCGAATCATGAATCATGAATTGAATCATGAATTGAATCATGAATCATTAATTGAATCATGAATCATGAATCATAAATCCAATCATGAATCATGAATTGAATCATGAATCGAATCATGAATTGAATTATGAATCATGAAATGAATCATGAGTCATGAATAATGAATTGAATCATGAATCGAATCATGAATCATGAATCGAATCATGAATCATGAATTGAATCATGAGTTGAATCATGAATCATAAATTGAATCATGAATCATGAATCATGAATCATGAATTGAATCATGAATCATGAATTGTATCATGAATCATGAATCATGAATCATGAATCGAATCATGAATCATGAATCGAATCATGAATCATGAATTGAATCATGAATCATGAATCACGAATTAAATCATGAATCATGAATTAATGAATTGAATCATGAATTATGAATCATGAATTGAATCATGAATCATGAATCATGAATTGAATCATGAATCATGAATCATAAATCGAATCATGAATTATGAATTGAATCATGAATCGAATCATGAATTGAATCATTAATCATGAATTGAATCATGAATCATGAATTGAATCATGAATCATGAATTATGAATCATGAATTGAATCATGAATCATGAATCATGAATTGAATCATGAATCATGAATCATGAATCGAATCATGAAGCATGAATCGAGTCATGAATCATGAATCGAATCATGAATCATGAATTGAATCATGAATCATGAATCATGAATTGAATCATGAATCATGAATCATGAATTGAATCATGAATCATGAACCATGAATCGAATCATGAATCATGAATCATGAATTGAATCATGAATCATGAATCGAATCATGAATCATGAATTGAAACATTAATTGAATCATGTATCATGAATTGAATCAGGAATCGAATCATGTATCATGAATTGAATCAGGAATCGAATCATGAATTGAATTATGAATCATGAAATGAATCATGAGTCATGAATAATGAATTGAATCATGAATCATGAATCATGAATCATGAATTGAATCATGAATCATGAATCATGAATCGAATCATGAATCATGAATCGAATCATGAATCATGAATTGAATCATGAGTTGAATCATGAATCATAAATTGAATCATGAATCATGAATCATGAATCATGAATTGAATCATGAATCATGAATTGTATCATGAATCATGAATCATGAATTGAATCATGAATCATGAATCATGAATCATGAATCGAATCATGAATCATGAATCGAGTCATGAATCATGAATCGAATCATGAATCATGAATTGAATCATGAATCATGAATCATGAATTGAATCATGAATCATGAATCATGAATTGAATCATGAATCATGAATCATGAATTGAATCATGAATCATGAATCATGAATCGAATCATGAATCATGAATCATGAATCATGAATCGAATCATGAATCATGAATTGAATCATGAATCATGAATCATGAATCGAAACATGAATCATGAATTGAATCATGAATTGAATCATGAATCATGAATCATGAATCGAATAATGAATCATGAATTGAATCATGAATCATGAATCATGAATCATGAATCAAGAATCATGAATCGAAACATGAATCATGAATTGAATCATGAATCATGAATCATGAATTGAATCATGAATCATAAATCATGAATCGAATAATGAATCATGAATCATGAATCATGAATTGAATCATGAATCATGAATTGAATCATGAATCATGGATCGAATCATGAATTGAATTATGAATCATGAATCGAATCATGAATCATGAATTGAATCATGAATCATGAATCATGAATCATAAGTTGAATCATAATACATGAATCATGAATCATGAATCGAATCATGAATCATGAATCATGAATTGAATCATGAATTGAATCATGAATCATGAATCGAATCATGAATCATGAATCGAATCATGAATCATGAATCGAATCATGAATTGAATCATGAATCATTAATTGAATCATGAATCATGAATCATAAATCCAATCATGAATCATGAATTGAATCATGAATCGAATCATGAATTGAATCATTAATCATGAATTGAATCATGAATCATGAATTATGAATCATGAATTGAATCATGAATCATGAATCATGAATTGAATCATGAATTGAATCATGAATTGAATCATGAATCATGAATTATGAATCATGAATTGAATCATGAATAATGAATCATGAATTGAATCATGAATCATGAATCATGAATTGAATCATGAATCATGAATTGAATCATGAATCATGAATTGAATCATGAATCATGGATCGAATCATGAATCATGGATCGAATCATGAATTGAATTATGAATCATGAATCGAATCATGAATCATGAATTGAATCATGAATCATGAATCATGAATCATAAGTTGAATCATAATACATGAATCATGAATCATGAATCGAATCATGAATCATGAATCATGAATTGAATCATGAATTGAATCATGAATCATGAATCGAATCATGAATCAAAAATCCAATCATGAATCATGAATTGAATCATGAATCGAATCATGAATTGAATCATTAATCATGAATTGAATCATGAATCATGAATTATGAATCATGAATTGAATCATGAATCATGAATCATGAATTGAATCATGAGTTGAATCATGAATCATAAATTGAATCATGAATCATGAATCATGAATCATGAATTGAATCATGAATCATGAATCATGAATCGAATAATGAATCATGAATCATGAATCATGAATTGAATCATGAATCATGAATTGAATCATGAATCATGGATCGAATCATGAATTAAATTATGAATCATGAATCGAATCATGAATCATGAATTGAATCATGAATCATGAATCATAAGTTGAATCATAATACATGAATCATGAATCATGAATCGAATCATGAATCATGAATCATGAATTGAATCATGAATTGAATCATGAATCATGAATCGAATCATGAATCATGAATCGAATCATGAATCATGAATTGAATCATGAATTGAATCATGAATCATTAATTGAATCATGAATCATGAATCATAAATCCAATCATGAATCATGAATTGAATCATAAATCGAATCATGAATTGAATCATTAATCATGAATTGAATCATGAATCATGAATTATGAATCATGAATTGAATCATGAATCATGAATCATGAATTGAATCATGAATTGAATCATGAATCATGAATTGAATCATGAATCATGAATTATGAATCATGAATTGAATCATGAATAATGAATCATGAATTGAATCATGAATTATGAATCATGAATTGAATCATGAATCATGAATCATGAATTGAATCATGAATCATGAATCATGAATCATAAATCGAATCATGAATCATGAATCGAATCATGAATCATGATGTGAATCATGAATCATGAATCATGAATTGAATCATGAATCATGAATCATGAATTGAATCATGAATCGAATCATGAATCATGAATCGAATCATGAATCATGAATTGAATCATGAATCATGAATCATGAATTGAATCATGAATCATGAATCATGAATTGAATCATGAATCGAATCATGAATCATGAATCATGAATCATGAATCATGAATCGAATCATGAATCATGAATTGAATCATGAATCATGAATCGAATCATGAATCATAAATTGAATCATGAATCATGAATCATGAATTGAATCATGAATCATGAATCGAATCTTAAATCATGAATCATGAATCATGATTCATGAATTGAATCATGAATCATGAATTATGAATCGAATCATGAATCATGAATTAAATCATGAGTTGAATCATGAATCATAAATTGAATCATGAATCATGAATTGTATCATGAATCATGAATCATGAATTGAATCATGATTCATGAATCGAATCATGAATCATGAATCGAATCATGAATCATGAATTGAATCATGAATTGAATCATGAATCATTAATTGAATCATGAATCATGAATCATAAATCGAATCATGAATCATGAATCGAATCATGAATCATGAATTGAATCATGAATTGAATCATGAATCATTAATTGAATCATGAATCATGAATCATAAATCCAATCATGAATCATGAATTGAATCATGAATCGAATCATGAATTGAATCATTAATCATGAATTGAATCATGAATCATGAATTATGAATCATGAATTGAATCATGAATCATGAATCATGAATTGAATCATGAATTGAATCATGAATCATGAATTGAATCATGAATCATGAATTATGAATCATGAATTGAATCATGAATAATGAATCATGAATTGAATCATGAATCATGAATCATGAATTGAATCATGAATTATGAATCATGAATTGAATCATGAATCATGAATCATGAATTGAATCATGAATCATGAATCATGAATCATAAATCGAATCATGAATCATGAATCGAATCATGAATCATGAATTGAATCATGAATCATGAATCATGAATTGAATCATGAATCATGAATCATAAATTGAATCATGAATCGAATCATGAATCATGAATCGAATCATGAATCATGAATTGAATCATGAATCATGAATCATGAATTGAATCATGAATCATGAATCATGAATTGAATCATGAATCGAATCATGAATCATGAATCATGAATCATGAATCATGAATCGAATCATGAATCATGAATCGAATCATGAATCATGAATCATGAATCATGAATTGAATCATGAATCATGAATCGAATCATGAATCATGAATTGAATCATGAGTTGAATCATGAATCATAAATTGAATCATGAATCATGAATCATGAATCATGAATTGAATCATGAATCATGAATCATGAATCGAATAATGAATCATAAATCATGAATCATGAATTGAATCATGAATCATGAATTGAATCATGAATCATGGATCGAATCATGAATTGAATTATGAATCATGAATCGAATCATGAATCATGAATTGAATCATGAATCATGAATCATAAGTTGAATCATAATACATGAATCATGAATCATGAATCGAATCATGAATCATGAATTGAATCATGAATTGAATCATGAATCATGAATCGAATCATGAATCATGAATCGAATCATGAATCATGAATTGAATCATGAATTGAATCATGAATCATTAATTGAATCATGAATCATGAATCATAAATCCAATCATGAATCATGAATTGAATCATGAATCGAATCATGAATTGAATCATTAATCATGAATTGAATCATGAATCATGAATTATGAATCATGAATTGAATCATGAATCATGAATCATGAATTGAATCATGAATTGAATCATGAATCATGAATTGAATCATGAATCATGAATTATGAATCATGAATTGAATCATGAATAATGAATCATGAATCATGAATCATGAATTGAATCATGAATTATGAATCATGAATTGAATCATGAATCATGAATCATGAATTGAATCATGAATCATGAATCATGAATCATAAATCGAATCATGAATCATGAATCGAATCATGAATCATGAATTGAATCATGAATCATGAATCATGAATTGAATCATGAATCATGAATCATGAATTGAATCATGAATCGAATCATGAATCATGAATCGAATCATGAATCATGAATTGAATCATGAATCATGAATCATGAATTGAATCATGAATCATGAATTGAATCATGAATCATGAATCATGAATTGAATCATGAATCATGAATCATGAATTGAATCATGAATCAAATCATGAATCATGAATCATGAATCATGAATCGAATCATGAATCATGAATCATGAATCATGAATCATGAATCATGAATTGAATCATGAATCATGAATTGAATCATGAATCATGAATTGAATCATGAGTTGAATCATGAATCATAAATTGAATCATGAATCATGAATCATGAATCATGAATTGAATCATGAATCATGAATCGAATCTTAAATCATGAATCATGAATCATGATGCATGAATTGAATCATGAATCATGAATTATGAATCGAATCATGAATCATGGATCGAATCATGAATTAAATTATGAATCATGAATCGAATCATGAATCATGAATTGAATCATGAATCATGAATCATAAGTTGAATCATAATACATGAATCATGAATCATGAATCGAATCATGAATCATGAATCATGAATTGAATCATGAATTGAATCATGAATCATGAATCGAATCATGAATCATGAATCGAATCATGAATCATGAATTGAATCATGAATTGAATCATGAATCATTAATTGAATCATGAATCATGAATCATAAATCCAATCATGAATCATGAATTGAATCATAAATCGAATCATGAATTGAATCATTAATCATGAATTGAATCATGAATCATGAATTATGAATCATGAATTGAATCATGAATCATGAATCATGAATTGAATCATGAATTGAATCATGAATCATGAATTGAATCATGAATCATGAATTATGAATCATGAATTGAATCATGAATAATGAATCATGAATTGAATCATGAATTATGAATCATGAATTGAATCATGAATCATGAATCATGAATTGAATCATGAATCATGAATCATAAATCGAATCATGAATCATGAATCGAATCATGAATCATGATGTGAATCATGAATCATGAATCATGAATTGAATCATGAATCATGAATCATGAATTGAATCATGAATCGAATCATGAATCATGAATCGAATCATGAATCATGAATTGAATCATGAATCATGAATCATGAATTGAATCATGAATCATGAATCATGAATTGAATCATGAATCGAATCATGAATCATGAATCATGAATCATGAATCATGAATCGAATCATGAATCATGAATCATGAATCATGAATTGAATCATGAATCATGAATCGAATCATGAATCATGAATTGAATCATGAGTTGAATCATGAATCATAAATTGAATCATGAATCATGAATCATGAATTGAATCATGAATCATGAATCGAATCTTAAATCATGAATCATGAATCATGATTCATGAATTGAATCATGAATCATGAATTATGAATCGAATCATGAATCATGAATTAAATCATGAGTTGAATCATGAATCATAAATTGAATCATGAATCATGAATTGTATCATGAATCATGAATCATGAATTGAATCATGATTCATGAATCATGAATTGAATCATGAATCATGAATCATGAATCATGAATTCAATCATGAATCATGATTTGAATCAGGAATCGAATCATGAATCATGAATTGAATCATGATTTTAATTATGAATCATGAATCATGAATTGAATCATGAATCATGAATCATGAATCATGAATTGAATTATGAATTGAATCATGAATCTTGAATCATGAATTGAATCATGAATCATGAATCATAAATCATGAATCATGAATCATGAATCATGAATTGAATTATGAATTGAATCATGAATCATGAATTGAATCATGAATCATGAATTGAATCATGAATCATGAATCATGAATTGAATCATGAATCATGAATCATGAATTGAATCATGAATCATGAATCGAATCATGAATCATGAATCGAATCATGAATCATAAATTGTATCATGAATCATGAATCATGAATTGAATCATGAATCATGAATCATGAATTGAATCATGAATCATGAATCATGAATCATGAATCGAATCATGAATCATGAATCATGAATCGAATCATGAATCATGAATCATGAATTGAATCATGAATCATGAATTATGAATCATGAATTGAATCATGAATCATGAATCATGAATTGAATCATGAATCATGAATCATGAATTGAATCATGAATCATGAATCATGAATTGAATCATGAATTATGAATAATGAATCATGAATCGAATCATGAATCATGAATCATGAATCAAATCATGAATCATGAATTAAATCATGAATCATGAATCATGAATTGAATCATGAATCATGAATTGAATCATAAATCATGAATTGAATCATGAATTGAATCATGAATCAAGAATCGAATCATGAATCATGAATTGAATCAAGAATCATGAATCATGAATCATAAATTGAATCATAAATCATGAATCATGAATTGAATCATGAATCATGAATCGAATCATGTATCATGAATCATGAATTGAATCATGAATCATGAATCGAATCATGAATCATGAATCATGAATCATGAATTGAATCATGAATCATGAATTGAATCAGGAATCGAATCATGAATTCAATCATGAATCATAAATCGAATCATGAATCATGAATTGAATCAGAAATCGAATCATGAATTCAATCATGAATCATGAATTGAATCATGATTTTAATTATGAATCATGAATCATGAATTGAATCATGAATCATGAATTGAATTATGAATTGAATCATGAATCTTGAATCATGAATTGAATCATGAATCATGAATCATAAATCATGAATCATGAATCATGAATCATGATTCATGAATCATGAATTGAATTATGAATTGAATCATGAATCATGAATTGAATCATGAATCATGAATTGAATTATGAATCATGAATTGTATCATGAATCATGAATTGAATCATGAATCATGAATCATGAATTGAATCATGAATCATGAATCATGAATCATGAATCGAATCATGAATCAAGAATCATGAATCGAAACATGAATCATGAATTGAATCATGAATCATGAATCATGAATTGAATCATGAATCATGAATCATGAATCGAATAATGAATCATGAATCATGAATCATGAATTGAATCATGAATCATGAATTGAATCATGAATCATGGATCGAATCATGAATTGAATTATGAATCATGAATCGAATCATGAATCATGAATTGAATCATGAATCATGAATCATAAGTTGAATCATAATACATGAATCATGAATCATGAATCGAATCATGAATCATAAGTTGAATCATAATACATGAATCATGAATCATGAATCGAATCATGAATCATGAATTGAATCATGAATTGAATCATGAATCATGAATCGAATCATGAATCATGAATCGAATCATGAATCATGAATTGAATCATGAATTCAATCATGAATCATTAATTGAATCATGAATCATGAATCATAAATCCAATCATGAATCATGAATTGAATCATGAATCGAATCATGAATTGAATCATTAATCATGAATTGAATCATGAATCATGAATTATGAATCATGAATTGAATCATGAATCATGAATCATGAATTGAATCATGAATCATGAATTATGAATCATGAATTGAATCATGAATAATGAATCATGAATTGAATCATGAATCATGAATCATGAATTGAATCATGAATTATGAATCATGAATTGAATCATGAATCATGAATCATGAATTGAATCATGAATCATGAATCATGAATCATAAATCGAATCATGAATCATGAATCGAATCATGAATCATGAATTGAATCATGAATCATGAATCATGAATTGAATCATGAATCATGAATTGAATCATGAATCGAATCATGAATCATGAATCGAATCATGAATCATGAATTGAATCATGAATCATGAATCATGAATTGAATCATGAATCATGAATCATGAATTGAATCATGAATCGAATCATGAATCATGAATCATGAATCATGAATCATGAATCGAATCATGAATCATGAATCATGAATCATGAATTGAATCATGAATCATGAATCGAATCATGAATCATGAATTGAATCATGAGTTGAATCATGAATCATAAATTGAATCATGAATCATGAATCATGAATCATGAATTGAATCATGAATCATGAATCATGAATCGAATAATGAATCATGAATCATGAATCATGAATTGAATCATGAATCATGAATTGAATCATGAATCATGGATCGAATCATGAATTGAATTATGAATCATGAATCGAATCATGAATCATGAATTGAATCATGAATCATGAATCATAAGTTGAATCATAATACATGAATCATGAATCATGAATCGAGTCATGAATCATGAATCATGAATTGAATCATGAATTGAATCATGAATCATGAATCGAATCATGAATCATGAATCGAATCATGAATCATGAATTGAATCATGAATTGAATCATGAATCATTAATTGAATCATGAATCATGAATCATAAATCCAATCATGAATCATGAATTGAATCATGAATCGAATCATGAATTGAATCATTAATCATGAATTGAATCATGAATCATGAATTATGAATCATGAATTGAATCATGAATCATGAATCATGAATTGAATCATGAATTGAATCATGAATCATGAATTGAATCATGAATCATGAATTATGAATCATGAATTGAATCATGAATAATGAATCATGAATTGAATCATGAATCATGAATCATGAATTGAATCATGAATTATGAATCATGAATTGAATCATGAATCATGAATCATGAATTGAATCATGAATCATGAATCATGAATCATAAATCGAATCATGAATCATGAATCGAATCATGAATCATGAATTGAATCATGAATCATGAATCATGAATTGAATCATGAATCATGAATCATGAATTGAATCATGAATCGAATCATGAATCATGAATCGAATCATGAATCATGAATTGAATCATGAATCATGAATCATGAATTGAATCATGAATCATGAATCATGAATTGAATCATGAATCGAATCATGAATCATGAATCATGAATCATGAATCATGAATCGAATCATGAATCATGAATCATGAATCATGAATTGAATCATGAATCATGAATCGAATCATGAATCATGAATTGAATCATGAGTTGAATCATGAATCATAAATTGAATCATGAATCATGAATCATGAATTGAATTATGAATCATGAATCGAACCTTAAATCATGAATCATGAATCATGATTCATGAATTGAATCATGAATCATGAATTATGAATCGAATCATGAATCATGAATTAAATCATGAGTTGAATCATGAATTGAATCATGATTCATGAATCATGAATTGAATCATGAATCATGAATCATGAATCATGAATCATGAATTGAATCATGAATCATGAATCATAAATCGAATCATGAATCATGAATCGAATCATGAATCATGAATTGAATCATGAATCATGAATCATGAATTGAATCATGAATCATGAATCATGAATTGAATCATGAATCGAATCATGAATCATGAATCGAATCATGAATCATGAATCGAATCATGAATCATGAATCATGAATTGAATCATGAATCATGAATCATGAATTGAATCATGAATCGAATCATGAATCATGAATCATGAATCATGAATCATGAATCGAATCATGAATCATGAATCATGAATCATGAATTGAATCATGAATCATGAATCGAATCATGAATCATGAATTGAATCATGAGTTGAATCATGAATCATAAATTGAATCATGAATCATGAATCATGAATCATGAATTGAATCATGAATCATGAATCATGAATCGAATAATGAATCATGAATAATGAATCATGAATTGAATCATGAATCATGAATTGAATCATGAATCATGGATCGAATCATGAATTGAATTATGAATCATGAATCGAATCATGAATCATGAATTGAATCATGAATCATGAATCATAAGTTGAATCATAATACATGAATCATGAATCATGAATCGAGTCATGAATCATGAATCATGAATTGAATCATGAATTGAATCATGAATCATGAATCGAATCATGAATCATGAATCGAATCATGAATCATGAATTGAATCATGAATTGAATCATGAATCATTAATTGAATCATGAATCATGAATCATAAATCCAATCATGAATCATGAATTGAATCATGAATCGAATCATGAATTGAATCATTAATCATGAATTGAATCATGAATCATGAATTATGAATCATGAATTGAATCATGAATCATGAATCATGTATTGAATCATGAATTGAATCATGAATCATGAATTGAATCATGAATCATGAATTATGAATCATAAATTGAATCATGAATAATGAATCATGAATTGAATCATGAATCATGAATCATGAATTGAATCATGAATTATGAATCATGAATTGAATCATGAATCATGAATCATGAATTGAATCATGAATCATGAATCATGAATCATAAATCGAATCATGAATCATGAATCGAATCATGAATCATGAATTGAATCATGAATCATGAATCATGAATTGAATCATGAATCATGAATCATGAATTGAATCATGAATCGAATCATGAATCATGAATCGAATCATGAATCATGAATTGAATCATGAATCATGAATCATGAATTGAATCATGAATCATGAATCATGAATTGAATCATGAATCATGAATCATGAATCATGAATCGAATCATGAATCATGAATCGAATTATGAATCATGAATTGAATCATGAATCATGAATTATGAATCATGAATTGAATCATGAT